>JAITYZ010001298.1:0-18668 GCA_027744595.1 Paronellides praefectus | reverse complement strand
CTCGTCTGGAGACATCTTATATTCAAATCCCATTTGGATCTTAAAGAAAAAGTAAGTGAAAACTCTTGTCAAATATTTTGTTTGATTTAACGATATGCGGATGTGTGCAGTAAAAACTACTTTTATAAAAGTTATTCACCACTCATCTAACACACAAGTCATCAAAGTCATCATCAATAGACACTTTGCAAATATTTTCATTTCATTGATCAGGATCTTCAGTCAGATTGCTAAATAAAATTACCTTAAATCAAAGCTACCATAATATGCATGAGTGAATATTATAGTGTGCGTATTACTTATAAAGAGAATGTTCACGGAATCGGTTTTTAATGACAGGTTTTACATAATACATTATAAACACAAAACTAAACCCGATTCTTCATGAGAAGTGGCTCCTTCAGCAAAGCATTCATTTTCTCCTCCGCAATCCATTGATTGTCGATATCTCTTCTGAAAGAGCTTATAATACGATACAATCAGCATAGTTAAAAGAAATTAAGGGATAAAATAATAAACATATATGTAGGTATCTAACATGAAGAGTTTCAATTGTTTAAAAAATTTTTTTGCTCTTTTCTTGTACAGTCATGTGCTGTAGCAAAATGTGCATAAATATTTTTGTTGTTGTTTTTTTCTTCTAATAACCGGTATGAGGATAAAATGTATGTGTGTAAGAATGTTTTAAAGGAGCACACGGAATCACTTGTAAATTTACTAGAATAGGGACGCCAGCTGAAGAGAAGACTACAAAAAAAAGTCGAGAAGATGTAGGGCTATAAGCAAACAAGTAGGAAAGTACAACAAAGAGATAGATAAAAGCTTTAAAAAAGCTAATCACAATCGTCGTACACAAAGTTGTTATTGTTGTCGAAATTGTTATCTTTGTTTTTATTGGGACTGGATTTTTAGGATAGCATGATGTATGTTTATAATATATACACCCCGTCTTCTTCTTGTTTGTGAAATCTCTTATCCTGTCAGACAAACCGTTTTCGTAGAACTAGTCATCATCATCATAAGTCATGAAAAAAGATATATACATTCTATTTGGTAAAACCTTTTGGCATGAATGTATAAATGCATTACATGTACATAGACAAGGGAATAATATGAACACACACACAATTTATGCGAGTATNGAGTATAGTAGAAAGATGGTAGTTGCGAGTATTTATATGTGCAGCTTGAGTTGTAAGGTAATTATCAAGGTAATTGATATTAGCAATTTTATGCGCAACAAGGACCAGGCAATTCGTACAGGTTTACTTTTAACTGGATTTTATATTGAATTCTATGTAATTCTAATTTTACAAAATGAATGAATCAACGCAATAAAAAACCAAATCAGTTACAGACTACTTGGCTCAAATATATAGACTGAAACCATGAGAAAGATGTGCTTTGAAATGGTACGTACCACCACAATAATAAAATGAACTCCCTGCAAGCATACTTACTACTGCTACATAGGTAAGTCAGTTCATTTCATAGAGGCTAAGTTTGAACTCAAGAATTGCGACAAATTTTTAAAAGAAAGCATTCCAGGATTTTGGCAAAGGAGAGATTGTGTCACTTCCATGTTCACATTACAAAATGCTAGTTTCTTTCAAATCATGTTGTGAAAGACTACAAAATGTAATTTAAAAATGAATGTTGGGTATGTTGTATGTACACATATAAAAAACCTAATTCGCTATACACAAGCACAGGAAACTGATTGTGAGTAGGAGGACACGTGGACAGCTAAATAAGCACATAATATTTTGTATTACAAATAATATCATAAAATATGCAAGAATAATCGTGTATCGCAATTGGGTTAGATAAACTTAACCAGGGAAGACATAATAGACGGTGACTGTCACCCACTGCAAAAGAATCTCTCCAGCAGAAAAACTTTGGTATATTTAAGGAGTGTACGACAAAACAGCAAAGCATGCGCTTAAAACTTCCATTTTAGTTCCGTTGCGGCTTCGCATTACCAAAAAGAAAACACGACCCATAATGTGATCTTTTTGCTCCTCTTTTTGGTGTTGTTTAATATGTATATATGGCAGCCATGCGTGTCAATTGCATTGTATAACTACATCATTTCATATACATTTCCTTTTCTGGATAATTTATATATCTTTATCACTCAAGTATTTGCACTAAAGTTAAAATCATGGAAAACAAAATAACAACACCTATTATAAAACTCTTATCTCTTTTATGCTTTTCATCATCATCATCTTCTTCATCTTTTCCTTTGCTCTGGAGTAGAATTGAATAGCACAAAACAAACAGCATCGTCATCAAACCAGGATGAGCTGAAAAGATACCCATATGATAATGATCATAAAAAAGAATCGTAAAAGATACGAGTGAGGAATAGTAAAGGAAACAGGATGTTATTGTATAATCTATGCAGAATGATATAAGAGAAAAAAACCATTCTTACCTTTTGTTTTTATTAATACCAAAGTATATCATGTACAATACATAACGTTGTTGCACAAAGATTTGGGCGTAAGCCCAGGTAAACAAAATATGATGTACTTTAAAAATGCGGTTATATGCAGTACCAGTAACTGTCAATGTACTTTAAAAACTTGCGCATTTATAATGATATTGACTTAATTATGTAAATAAAATCTGATTTCAATGTGGATGTCATTTGTGTGCGTGTACATGTATATTACCTGTAACTACTTACAGTAATCTACACACTTCTTCCTATTTTCATAAACCAAAGATTATCGTCATTTTATCTCTCATCTTCTCCTCATAATATTGAAAATCTGGAAAATCTGTTAAATTCTTTAACATATTTAAGCCTTTATTACGTAGCAATAAAATATCCAGTTACTAGACTGTTCCTGTTTATTTTACATATGACTCACTTATTTCAAAATATACGAACACATCATATTTATTTCCGCCCGCTTGTACTTTGGCATCTGATGCAATAATAAAAGCTATTTCTCAAATATGCTTTCCCACAAGTTGAAAATGTAGTTACATTTCTTTGCTTTTTATGATGTACATACCAATAATAGGTATACTTTCACGATGTATTATGAGCTAATACCTTTTTCATATTCAATTCATTAGTTTACAGTAAAACATCAACTATGCGTAATCGTTGGTACCTAAACTGTAAGTACATTTATGTGACTTTTCGTTAATTGTAAAATATATCTGCACACAATGTTTCCCGCATGCATAATGAATTAGTTTTTAATGTCTACAGCGGTCGTATACATTCATAAAAGCGATAGGTTTAAAATGAAACTACATACCTTCCTTCCAATAACAATTATTAGTATACACTTTTATTTACTCAATTACATAAAACTGTTGTGTCGTTTTAAAAAAGTCAAAGACCCCACAAGTTCCCCCAACAAAAATTCAGTGAATATACAATACTCTGTGTACGTCTTCTTTATTGGCCATAGCAAACAGCAGATTTAAATATATTTTTTGGCAGTAGTAGTAGTAGGGTAGTAAAGGTGGTGATGATAATAGTTGTAAGACCAGACGAGTCAGTCACCATTTTGGGTTGCACTTGTTCAGGTTGTTTAGTTTTGTAGTAGTTAAAGGATGGATAAACTGGTAGTATAGTAGTCTCGTAGTGTGATACTACTACTAACTTTTAAACCCTTTTTAGTTGGACTTTGTAATGTCGATGATCATAGTAGAACAAGCAACAACTCCACCAAAAAACCAGCCGAGAAGTCAACACACATATTATATCGTCGTTCCTCATCGTCATCATCACATTGTATTGCAATTGAATTGCTTTGTTGGGCATAAACGAAAGAGCAAAATCTAATCATGTAATATCGTGTGCTGAACTTAGTGTTAGCCGCATGTCATATAGGTGTATGAACCAAGTATGTAGATAATATGCAAAACTACTGAGCAACACACAAAGCAACAGGTAGCCAAAAAGCATGAATCTATCTATCTAGAAAAAAAGCATTGTATTTTGTACATATTTTGTATTGTATTTTACATTGTATATTGATAGTAAAGGTCGCTTATTGCGAAAGGTTGAATTTTGGAAATGGAAGTATGTACATCATGATGAACACTGAAGCATCCAAACACCAAGCTAAAGCTCTCATCATTTAATTTAAGCAATTCAATTGAATATAACCGCTATTGCACGTTTTGTATGTTGCTATAAAGTCCCTCTCTTTCGTTCGGTCGCACACTTTGACGAAATGATGATGATGAATAAATTATTCATGTTCACATTATTGTATTGCGTTTGAATCATATAAAAACGAACCGAAGCACACTGCATACAACATTATTATTGAATTGAAAATGTAATAATAAATGTGAAGTATATAGAAGGAGTAGGAGGGACTACTTGCAAAATCAGCATATTTTCACTCTAATACTTGTGTACATTTTGTGTAGGTATGTTCATAGAAGAGGTAACTGCGTCATAATGAAATTGCAATCAATGCTAAATTATTACTTGCTTTTGCATAAGGCTGTGTAGTTGTGTGACAAGCTGATGTTTCAAACTGTAGGAAAAGGAATCATCTCTTCACACAACAACGATGAGTAAAATATGAAAAAAAAACTTTTGACTGGAAGGGGTAATGAAATAGACAGCGGACACATGGGAAAAGTGTAGTCAAGTCAAAATATACGTACCTACACATCGAATGGCGATAAATAAGCTTGTCTATTAGTGCTCAAGTCGCAGCACATCTACTAAAAATGATGGTGAATGCAAATCAAAAGTGTAAACATCAACATTATTATTTGTGCTTAAAACGAACCTTTAGAAAAACAGCACGATATCATGAAGAAGAGGACTCTCTAGAGGACTAAAAAAGTGAAGGGAAAGGCAGGCTTATAATAATAATAATATGCATGTGTCATGTGTTTTTCAGCAGCAGCAGTGAAGCCGAGGCTGAGGAGGGAGCGAGAGAGAGATGAGCTTTTCATTAGAACTTCAAATTAAATGGCAAACAATCAAATTATCGCCATTCCCCTACAAAACAGAAATTTTACATTTTCCCAAACCAACTCACATATTATGCTTGCATATAGATACATTAAATACGTGCTACTGTTGTTGATGATGCATTACTGCCAGCAAGTTTTATCATCTCTCTGCAAGTTTGTATTTCTGTGCATCTATCTGCACGTCAGATTCGTTGCGTGAGGTCTCTTTGAAAAATATATGTTCGTTAGTTGATCAATTTAGCAGTTCTCTTTGGCCTCTCTCTAATTCATTTGCGTTTGTTTCTGTAGTCTGCTGCTGCTGCTGCTGCCCTGTTGTGTGAACATCTAATCAGTAATCAAGCAAGTTGGCTTATAAATGCCTGCACCCTTTTCCTCCAATATGTCCTCCTCCGAAAAAAAATCCTCACATTCTCTGCATATTTTTTTAAAGTAACATGCACACATACTACATTCATAAATCATAAATACACATTCAAAAGTGGCTAAAAGGGATGACTTAAACATGAT
The DNA here is from genome assembly GCA_027744595.1 of Paronellides praefectus. Classification (NCBI taxonomy): domain Eukaryota; kingdom Metazoa; phylum Arthropoda; class Collembola; order Entomobryomorpha; family Paronellidae; genus Paronellides; species Paronellides praefectus. Next base: position 13,187 of record JAITYZ010001298.1, on the reverse strand, counting down.
CTCTGATTTTGGTGATGATTCGTTGACATACAATTCAAAAAAAAAAGGAGCTGAAGTAAAATTTTATGACAACAGTATCGGTAAAAAATTCCTCAAAACAAATTTTTTTGACATTTGCATGTACCTTCAAATTATGAAGATTTTGACGTGCCTATTGGTTGTGTAATTTAACAGTTTCGTTTGTACATACCTTTCATATGATAGTTAGCAGATAACATGAGCACACAATTACGCTGTGTGTGTGGAATAAATAACAGACATTCCATCATCATGTTGATTACTTCCGCTGTTCCGTTTCAATTATGCATAATAAAAACAGAGAGGAAAAAAACTCTGATTTGAAATTTGAAAAAACAAGTGCATCTCTTCTAAACCTGTGCTTTGGGATCGGGAATTCTCCTCCTGTCATATTGCAATAATATTTGTATGTTTAAATGCTATGCTGTGTGGAATTCCGTGGTGCAAGTTTAATGAGTAGGCATATGACGTGTACTAGATAATAATAATTGCGTTTGTTGCTGTTGTTGTAACATAATACAAAATAATATAATAATAATAAGAACCCTGTCATAGTCATCATCATGATCAGCCCACATCAGCATCCGGTTTTATTTAATGATAAATTAATGTTTCAATATAGTAAAGCCCGTAGCATATATACCAACACCAAACTACGCACACAGGGAGAGGGGTATAAAACGTATATATGATTATAGCTTGATAATTGTGGAATTTTTTTTACATATCACATATCATTCAGGTTTTTGTTACTGGAATGAGTATGCAAAATACAAAAAAACACACAATGATTGTTTTGTTTGGCTTTTGGTCATAGGAGTTTGGTCGGGAGTATGAATTTTTTTAACATTGGCTTTTTTCAGTGATTATGGTATACCTACATACATGTGTATACGTCAGCAGTAGCAAATAATGAGGAACAAAACATGATATTCGCAAATTGCAGCCCTGGTTCTGCTGGACCAAAATAATTCTACATATCAAATTCGTGTGCTTATTTTAATTTATGTAAAAACAAGTAACTTAATATGTACCTATGCCTATGTAGATAAATAATCCTATTTAGCTTGATTTCTTATTTTTGAATTTGAAAAGGAATGAATTTCATAATATATTTTTATGAGTGTACTTGGTTTAAACTGAAGATGCAAGGCACCCAAGTTTTCAAAAATAAGCAGTCATAAAGTCATAATCAAAGATGCATGCGCACATACTTCTTCTTTTCTTCTTCAGTAATTTTTCTTCTTCAGTAATATCTAATTCCACAATACATACAAATTTAGGTAGTTATATAAAATATGGTCTTTTTGTGTTTTCATATCACTGCAGTTCATCACGTTTCCACTTTTTTATTATTATATCCATCTCTTCAAGTATCATCGTCTTTAATAATGCAATATATTTTCACTCTCGTAGTCACTTGCACTCACTTAATGTCTTTTTAAATACGCCTCCTTATTCTTTTAAGTACACACACAACACACTAAAAAAATTAATTAATTCGCTTAAAATACCAATTTAAAAAATATATGTAACCGTCCCCTTTTTTATCGCAGAGAATAACAGTAACAACAATACGCAAGCTATTTTAACGTGTAGCTGAAGAATAAATCCTCATCCTAACCTTGACTATTGCGATATACGTATTTCATTAATTTTTCAATGATTCTTATGTTTTGACGTGTTGTTACAATACTTTACTCATATAATATACCTAGGTAGACTTTATTGAAGGACCATTTGATAAATTTTTTTTTATTTCTTGGCAAAAGCCGCTTGCATTTTTATTGTTTCATTTCACTGCAGAATCTGAAGCGCAATGCAGAAATACAAATAATAGACTATGTTTGTTCTATTATTACGTAGCAAAACTACATCTTGATTATTTTTTTTCCCGACTGTACGTCCGTCTGTGTGTGTACAATATAATATCTCACACCTCACGAATGTATGTAGGCATAAAATTAAGCATTTTCTAGCAATATAAATATGTATGTATTCACACACCACTTTATTTTTAACTTGCTACATATATATTTGCCATAAAGTTTTGCGAAAAACGGTAAAAGTGAAAAAAAATTCTTGATGATGAGCACTTGTAATACAAATGATGCTCACTTGATAACCCAGATATTACAATTATTATTACTTCAGCTATATACAATAATACCTATGTATAAACATCTCTACCTACAAATAACATGCGTTATAAAATTCAGACAAGCATAAATTTATATAGATGAATATATGATGAATCAACGGAATTTTATACGTAATACAGGTGTAAAAAAATATCATCATGCATCGTGTTATATTAAATTACATATGCCATTGGCTGTTATACTGTTATATGGTATGTACCACACCTCTTGTTGCATTTTTGCATCAAAAGTTTTAAAAAAACATAAATACCTATTTGAACAGAGCAGCAATTGTAAACACACGCATAATATATATATTTTTCTGAAAAGCGCCCAAACATCAATGCTAACATGTATACAATAATATACATTCTGACTTGGCCAACCAACCCGCAAAATTGTTTTGTTGCAATAATACAGCTGCAATTTTAAATAGAAAGGATAATAAATATATGTACATATACCAATGATGATGATCATAACTTTGAGCTCCAATAATGAACTTATCACACTCTCCATCTCTATTTTGCTTACACCCATCGATAATGAAATCCCTTGCAAAAAAATATAAAATTAAAACAAACGGAGCAGTGACGAAAAGAGATCACATCACAACCAATTCACTCAAAAAAAAATCCCATCTCTATACAATCATTAGAGCGGCTTGTTTGTTTGGGTTCATAGGAATGTGACTGCCATTCTCTGGACTTTGTGGCGAATAAAATTATTTGATGTGTGTGAATGTAGATTGGATGAAACAACACAAACAGGTAGACAGCTTCTGTGAATATGCGCTAAGGAATAATTGGTTTGACAGAGAGAGAGAGAGAGAGAGAGAGAGAGAGAAAATTTTCTAATGATATGCATGAATTCAATGCAATTAAACCCGTAAAAAATACGAATATACAATATATATTTTTTTGTAAGAATTACCTAAAGTTATATTTATAGTTTTATGATGGTTATTGCAAAAATACCTAACAAATGTCAACTAAATGCGAAATATTTTGGTTATATAGTTGCATTAAACAAGGGATTTTGCATTCAGATTTTGTGCATGGTGCGCCCAGGTGATTTTATTTTTCCAACTAAACTTGTCTTTCATTGACAATTCAAGGGTATAACGATAAATATTTTATCACAACAAACGACAACCCAAGCCATGCAACTAAGCAAACAAAACCTTGTTTGAATTTGTAATATTTGTATAGTGTAACGAAAGCAAAATCACTGCACAAACTTAAATAAAAATGTTTTCTACAAAGATGTTATCATTATTATTATTATTATTGTGGTAGGCCATTGAAAAAAAAATATTTTTAGAGTTCAATAATCTTCTTATAATACCTATAATACATAAATTGGTATTGGCTATATAGCTTCTTAAGCTTTGTATTTGTATAAAGGTAAGCATATATTTTATTCCATGAGCAACTCAAATAGTAAAAAAAATGTAAGATGACAAGTTGTCTTGTCATTGGACATTTAAACATGACCATTTGGGATAGTCGATCTAAGAAAAGTTGTCTTATTTAACGAAACGGTGATCAGATCATCTCTCTCTTATGTCATATCAAAATCAAATCAAACTGTTTGATGGTTGGTGGTGGTGTGCAAAATAGTCTATAACCAGTCGCATTTTAACTCAGACACCTTTCAATATACCCATTTTATTACCTGTCTCAAATTACGACACGTTTTGTTATGTAGATTACAGATCTTGGTAGTATAGAATAACATGCACTAATATCAATGTTTTTGTTGGACAATTTTCAGTCAATAAAAATATAAATACCTACATAAGAATAATGTGTGTGATAGGAAATACAGCACATCATATATTTCAATATGCCAGTTGAGTAGCTATAAATAAAGAGAGCCAGAGGCCCCAACCCATTCGTCTCATCAACCAAAATGTCGGCATTGCAATAACTTGCAGCATCCGGAATCCGCATGCACATCAGGTAGCTGCAGAGCGTTTTTGCACACACAAATGATTTAACCACGTTATCAAAATTCCTGTTCTTTCACTTCATTCATCCATCAGACAAGGTACATCTAACAAAACAATCATTTTTTTTAATACCACAAAATGTAAATAATAATAACACCACTTTTGAAGCGTAATGTAACCACATACGTATAAAAACCGCAAAAGGATGTAAAAACGGTTTGGTTCACCTCACTGACTCACTCTGTGTACTACACTGTGTGAATGCAATTTTGCGGTGTCAGCTTTTTCATCACTCTCCAAAACGAGGAAACTTGAAAAAATACAATAGAAAGGCAATTTGATAGAATAAATATAAATATATATGCATCATACTGTTTTTCAATATAATGTTTTAAATGCAACGGTGCACTTGAAAAATGCATAAAAACATATATTTTTATCTTCCGGTTGCAAATTCAAGTTGTTACGACTCCAAAATTAGTGATTATATTTGGAGTAGAAGAACCATTTATAATAAAAAGGAATATTTCATTGAGACGTGTGCAAGACTTTGAAAGAAAATATGAAAAAAACTATAATTAGCTACCTAATAAAAATTATTATTTTTTACTAAATTCACTACAGAGGATGTGGAATATATACCGTGCAGATTGATGTACGGGATTTATACATACATACATGCATAATAATCAGCATGATACCTATATGTAATATGTAACATACATATAATCTGTTTTTTTAATTTACGTATTTTTGTGTGTGCTGCTTTGTTAGTATCATTGTTAGCTTTGTAGTTGGTTTTAGAGGAACACATAGGAAGTGGTTTTTGGGGGGTGTGTGTTTGTGTTTATTGTGCATTTGCTATAATGACGATAATGATGATGATGAATGATTAATCTACTGATAAGAATTCGGTGGGAAGAAGTACAAAATCTGTATTAGGCATGATGATATGAAGATTGAAGACTAAGCTTAAACGTAAAATAATGCATAATAATAGACCCAAGAAAAAATAGCGACTTAACCGAAAGTTTGCTAAAATTACTGTCTAATTTAATAAAAATAACTTTTTTTAAATCCCACCCGATACGCATAGTAGCCTCAGCATAACTAAATATATAATTTTATAAATTGCGCTTTTAATTAAAATATATACATATGAATTGATAACTTGTTTGTGAAGAAGACTCTTCAAGCGGATTATAAATCAAAATAAGATATCAAGCATGTCCATAATATTTAATATAATAAATGCTTATACCATTATAATATACGATTATATTCGTTTCTGGAATAATTTAATTTCAACAAAGTAATGCATACTAAAAATATTACATTTTTTTGGATAGGAATAGGGTAATATTGTCCATTTGCTAAAAATCATTGAAAAACTTTCCCGGGGGTATACAGAGTATTAAAAAGGTCTGCTTTTTGACAGCTTTGACTTTTTGTAGACTACCTCACTGATTTACCTCATCGTAACTTTGAATTAAATTTTTGTTTTTTTTATTAAATTGCTTATAATAATCACCATCGAATTACGTGACTTGTGAAAATAAAATTAGGATAGGGTTAACGTAATCGGGATATGCCAAAGCTTTTAACTCTCTCAGTCAACCCAACACCCTTTTTTAACAAGAAAAAAGTGATTGACTTTCTTTTCCTTTTTTTTACGATTAGCATTATTCTGAGAGATCTGCATAATGATGCGATAAAGGTTCAACAATACTAGGTATAGAAAATATGAGTAGACAATAGAACTTTTAGCACTCTTTAGTAATACCAGAGAAAAATATGCGGGCGAAAAGAGAAATATGTAAAAATGATAAAAGAGCCCAAAAACTTTTTTTTTGCAACAAGTCCGTATACGGAATGCTGTTGTAATAAAAAAAATGCCGCGACCATTATAATTTGAAACAGTTTTCCCTTTCAGAAAAAAAACTTGATCCTGCCCTTCATCATTATCTTTTACACTCCAATTTTTCTGCACAAATCAAACAGTCGAAGCCGACGCAATTTAAAATGTGTGGTTGTATCTATAATAGCACGGTATATTATAACATACCGCTATCCACTACAGTGTGTCTGTATATACAGTAGTGTTTTGCTCCCTGAACATACTTATATATCTACATACATAATATTTCATATAGGTATGTATGTATGTATAAGACCAAGATTTTATAATAAGCATACATAAACCATACCATATCACCACCACCACCTTTTGCAAAGCAATTCAATAATGATGGATTCCTTTCGTTAGCGCTACGTTTCCTATTTTGGTTCAAGTACAAAACCACATCTCACTCATTATTCTGCTATTATTATTGTTATTGTTGTAAAAAATCAGAGTGAACTCCCAGTGTAGAAAATACAGAGCAACTCCCTATATCAAGGCTTATTATGATTCTGTACAAAAACTACCAACGTATTTATGAATTGCATTTTCACCGTATAGTCTGTAGGTATGTATTTTTACTATTGCCTAACATTTTGTTGGCACTTACCTACCCCTTTGTTTGTTAACATTCAAACATTACAAAATCATTTTTATTTTCTATACCACGCACTTGTCTTGTAGTAGTAACGTTACTCCATATCTTTCAAATAAAACCCTTTAAGGGCGGACGATATGTGAATACTTAAAAAAATAAAGAAAATAACAAATTACTTGATTCAAAATTTCATTCAGACAGTCTTCTAAGAAGAGTAAGAAAAAAAAAGTTTCCCTTTTTCAGGGAATGAAATTTTTCGAATAGCTTAATAAATTCTCTAGTTTCATAAGTTAAATAGCCAGTTTAAAAACAATACTCTCTTTTTATTAATTTAAGCAAATCTTTTAGTGTTGTTAGTTCTCTAAATATATAATAATAATATTGTTGCTACTACTAATTTAACTTGGTGTAATATAACTTAATAATGCACTCTCGAGTGTACGTACAGTAGGTACGGTACGTAATGTATGCATCATGTAACCACCATGTAATGGCCAACATTTTTGCCAAGTTTTGAGTTGACTTTTCCCTTACATTCTCATATATTTTTTTGAGCCTTTAAAGCGCGTACCAAGTAAAAGTGAATGCTTTGTAGTAATATTTGCATTTTTTATAGATGCATGTATTATTATTGGTATATTAACGCCAAAAAAATCTTTTTAATTGATTTGATTGATGAATGGCAACGTGAGTATATGCGTTTTACGAGAGTGTACATACTTTTCATTTTAAGATCATTAACCACAAATAATAACGAATTAAATTTTGATGTGTGTGCTGTGTACGTATGCACGTGAAATGGTTAAGGGTACCATTATAAAATACATAGGCATGATAGGTGTATATGTACGTATGCATGTACAAAATGTACATAAATTCATATAAATTATTCATTGCAGAAAAAGTTTTGTGATCATTCAAGGAGGACGTTTTCAATTTTACTGTCTGCCTAGCTGTAAAAAATGTACATAAATTCATATAAATTATTCATTGCAGAAAAAGTTTTGTGATCATTCAAGGAGGACGTTTTCAATTTTACTGTCTGCCTAGCTATATTGCAAAATAATGAAGAGAAGGGCATTGATATCCTAATTAAGGATTGTTCCAATGTTTTAAACAAGACATTGTAAAAAAAACTAATTGATACTTTGAGAATCTGAAATTAACCACGGACAGGTGCCAAAACAAAGGATAAAAATAGCGACGAGACACGATAAAAGATAAATGTAGGTAGGCTGGGTATAAACAATAATTGCTCACTTACTAATAAATGGTCGCGTACAATCGCCTTCGTTGTTGCAGTACCTTTATAACTCACCGTTAAAGACACGTTACACACTTTTGCGAGACTCTATACAACTTTTAATGACTGTTTGACTGTCTGCTGCAGTTTTCACCTTCTTGCTCAAATCTTGAGAGAGGAAGATGCAAAGCAACGAAATATATTACACATAACTTTTCATGTTTAAAAAAAAGAAGTTGTGGTGATGTTGGCAAATGTGAAATATGGCACTGTTGTAAATGCAATTAAGATAAAAGTTCATTCATTCATATCCAATTTGAACAAATCAAATGTAATTGGAGAAAGGTATTGATCAAATTGCCATGTAAAGTGTCAGATGAAATTGTTCAAGAAAATACGAAAGAACGTTAATTGTGTTGGTGTGAACTGTAGAGTATTCTATAATGTGGAGATATCAACACAAAAAATATAGATATATACCATCTCTAATACTTGGGCGAGTGTTGTGTGAGGATATATTTTTTATTGGTTTCAACAACAACTTCACTGCAACATTGCAAGCTTTTAAGTTTAATAGTGAACATATGCAAAAATATAAAAGAAAATAGCATGACAAAGACCTGCTTTATTGACGTGCTCTCTGTTGGGGAGTTTTTGGCTTCTTTTATGCATGTTCGATCGTTTTTGTTACTGGTTGATTTACGGCTTTGTCACAAGGTGAATCTTCTTATTTTGCAGTGAGCAGGGAGAAATTGACTGTTTTAATTGCTGTCTGATTGAATTTTGGTGTCCATTCGTGAATGGGGCTGCCGAACACCATGAGACGTTGTTGGCGATGGTTTATATGTAGCGTAATAAATGGTGGTGGTAATAATAAAAATGGCATTCTTTCCACTTAATATTGGTACATCGTACATGCATCTATTGAGTACATACATATTATTATACTCTTCTCCTCCACTTCTACTTTATAAACACTTTTTTTTATCTATCTCCTTGTTTTTCTATTTAAATATCTGTCATACTAACACCGCACCACCATACCACCACCACCTATCCTTAAGTATATAATTGTACATACTTGTACCTTTTACTACTTGTTTTTGTGTAGATGTGTGTGTGGCTGAAAAATTCAAAGATTTTTTTTCAGTCAGTCGGGCATCCATCTCCTTAGGGCACACACTTTTTTGTGTAGATGTGTGTGTGGCTGAAAAATTCAAAGATTTTTTTTTCAGTCAGTCGGGCATCCATCTCCTTAGGGCACACACGACTTAACCTTTGAAAACAGCAAGAGCTGCAAAAAAATACAATAAAAATCCTTCAAAGAATTTTTTTGTTGGCTCTGTATTTTATGATGAAGATGAATGTGTGTATAAAGAAACTATCGTGGTTTTAGTCACCTCATTTTTTTGATTAGTAAAATTAAACATTTATAAAGCCAATATATTGTTGTGGCAGTGTTGTAAGTCCTCTTTCTTTACTTTTCATAAAAACCAAAGAATACAGCTCTCGGATGATGATGGCGAGACTGATAAAAAGAGATTTTTTTTGTAGGTAGCTCACTAAACAACAAGTACTACTGCAGCACATAAATTGGGTAATTTAGAAAGGTTGAATGATGATGATAAAATTGAGGAGATGGGCAATTTGTGGGAGATAAATTACAAGTTGCCACTTTCTGGAATTTTTTTAGGCAAATGAAGCACGCAGCATTTAAGTGAAAGTTAAAAAGGATGGCTGCACACAATTCCTTTAAAGATGCACACACGGCACGGCACATATTCAGTGCTACTTTTTTATTACATCATAAAAAAAAAGGTTTTGAAAAAAATGGACAGTAATTTATTTCATTTATCCACTCAACCTTATAACAACAAGTGGTAATGACATTCAGTGTGCAAACAAAATAATGATATGCTTTTGCAAAGTGCCGTGCCTATACTCTATGTGATGTGAGTATGTGTATAATTGAGTGAGGAATGGGGAACAAAGAACAAGAAAAAATGACTCAAGTCAAGTTGCAGTAACCATCTCATCATAACAGTCTCCTTTATTAATTATTTTAATTAGCCATAATTTAATAAATTTTAATCACAAAAGAAAAAAATGTGGAGCGTGAGGATGTGTACATTAAATAGATTGTCGTTAATATCAACTCCTAATTTGTAAAAGGGTTAATTTGTATACAAAACTACTACACAAGAAAAGGTGGCTCGCGCTCACGCACACACAAACGACGGTGAATCCACAATTTGATGATAAAATTATACTATGCCCAAGGTTCGCAAAAATAAGGAAGAGCGTCTCCCTCCACTACTCATCTATTATGATGTAGAACGTGTGTGTAATGATCTGTGTACCTCACAAAACTAATTCATTCAGACAGCGTCTATTATAATTAAATCAGTCATATTATAATTAAATCAGTCAAATATGTGTACCTATATAAGTGACTGCAATAATAGCTCACTCTCATATTAACAACAAAATATTTTATGTACATTCCTCGATGACGTTTCTCTTTGTCCATCTCTTTTTTAGGTCGTATTCTTAATGGATGATTGACTCATTGCAAAAAAATATTACCTGTACGTAATACGCACATACATAATACACAAATTATATATTTATAGTTATTTAGCTATATTGATGTTTTTTTATTGTTCCAACGACATAATAGTCATTAACTCATCAACACTTTTGCGCACCAACAATACAAAAAAGGTATATTATAAAAGCATCTAAATTTAAATCATAGCGTCTTGGACTGTGAAGTAGTTACCTATTTATATTTATTCATAAAGTAATAATTACAATGCTTAGGCGCAGCAGTAAAAAAAAGTACTTGTAAAATCACACACACAATCATACTACCTATTATACCTGCTTGCACACAAACCGAGGAGACTATTGTCTCTATAAATTGCAAAAAAGTAGTATTTGATAAAAATATGTTACATTGAAATGGCTATTAATACAATAAAATGTCCCTCCTATGTATGTACAATAATTATTAGAAGAATCTTCTTATATATATGCATATAATCAACTGTTTCATATGCAAAAAAAAATGTATTGTGAATGCCATTAATATATGACTTATAGACACGCCTCTTCCATAGTCAACATGGTGAAGAATATTTANCAATAATTATTAGAAGAATCTTCTTATATATATGCATATAATCAACTGTTTCATATGCAAAAAAAAATGTATTGTGAATGCCATTAATATATGACTTATAGACACGCCTCTTCCATAGTCAACACGGTGAAGAATATTTATTCATTATTTTTTTTTAATAATTCACCGTCGTCATCGGCAGTCGTGGGTTATCCATCTCTACCTCCTTCTTCACATATTGTAAATACATGCATCCAAAGTATACAAAATGCATAACAGATAAAACAAATCATGCAGAGTGCAGTATTATCATTATTTTTATAAATGAAACGACAATTAAAGTCATGAATTACCTTTGGTTTTGTCACTGTCTGCTGAAATTGTGAGGTGAGCGGGGTTTTTATGACTTTGTATTCACGTATCGCTTTCTTATTATCGTCATCATTATTATCACCAGTACAAAACGCCGCTACCATTCTCAAATGTGTGTATATGCACACTATTTTCATAACCCATTAATTTGTGAAGCAAAATGTCAATTTGCATTGATTTTATGGATGCCCTGACTTAAAAGAGTCAAAATAAACCTCTTTTGTAGGTGAAGTATATGATATTTCCTCTTTGCATGCTCATCATATCGTCCTCAAAGTCATGAATTTGTAAGCAAACTCCCATTTATTTATTATATAGGATCTCCATTGTTGCATCTTAACTAAAAATATACTCTCCTCCTGCCGTATCATTTATTATAAGCCCAGCCTTGGTGTCAGGAATCTCATAAAAAAAAATCTGTATTTTTTTTGCTGTGGGTATTTATAAATAAAATACCTGTATCATGGGTTATGTATGTACATATTAAATTTAAATACCTCGTCATCATCATCATCACTAATATATTGATTTCTTTTTATAGATTTTTTTATCATCATCATCGAGCACACGACGACGATAACTGATGTGTGACCTGTGAAAATGTAAAAACAAGATGCCATCACATCGGCCAAATAATCAACTTCATTCCCGTCATCAAACCATACTTCGTGTTTTCCATACCAAAGAAGAATCCAACAACAGACCCGACTAAACTAGACAACATTTAAATATATACCTATATACATAAAAATCCGTACATGCTTTTACCCAGTTCTAAACAGTGAAATTTTATATTCCATCAGAGTGCTTAAAAATTATTTTCTGCTGAGCTCATCTGTGTCTCTCTTGTTCATCCATCATCAATAGGAACAGGAGATGTAAAAAAAGACAATGTATAGAGGCAACACAGAAATATATTAATGCTTTATACGATCGGCTCCGTGGACAATTGGAAAGGATCCTAAAGTGAGCTTTAAAAACAAATAAAAAAAAGTTGTAAGCTGCATACTTGTAGTTACCGAGAAGAAGGAAGAAAAAGAACAAGACGAAGAACGTGCATAACGTGAATTGAATTTCCAATCAGTTATCCATTTTCAAAGCAAAAAAGCATAGACTGATCGCCAAAGCTATTGAAAAAGAACGGTGAAAAATGAATGTCGTCAATCTACTGGCTACGTATTTCTTGTGACTGTGTGACCGTGTTGGATGCTAAAAAGACTCAGAGTTGTTGTTGTTGTTATAAACGCACCTATATCTCTACAATCAGAGCACAAGAGTGTGCCTCCTAAATAAATTGCATTACTACTTGTAAGGAAAAGACGCGAAGACAAGGAAGAATAGCAGCAGCAAGCAAAGGAGAGGCTTTTCCCACTCCTTTTCCTAGAGATTAATCAACAACTTGGAATGCACAAGGATCACATCAGCAAAATGAGAAGGAAACGATAGGGTGAAGTGTGCAGCAACGTTATCGTGTTATCATCTCGACAACCGAAAGAACTACCTATTTTGTTCAACTTGCTGGTTTGAGAGAGAGAGAGAGAGAGAGAGACTCGGAATCAAATTCTATTTCATCCCGTGTGTGCGTGTGTGTAGGAGACGATAGTTGTATTACTTGTTACGGTGCTGCTGCTATGCTGCTGTAAACAAATTGAATTGGGAGATGAACTTACATTACATTGCAGCAAGAAAAGGAAAAGGAGACGGGGAAAAGTAGACTTAAAAGGACATAGTAATGTTATTTATGTAGCTTCCCTACCTGTTCATTTTGTTGTGGTGTTAAAAACTTTCGTCAGTCGTAATAAAAATCGACAAACATATCATAAAAAATATAATATGT
>JAITYZ010001297.1:0-11345 GCA_027744595.1 Paronellides praefectus | reverse complement strand
TATGGTCACTGATAAAACTGATAACATATTAGTTTTTGTACTTTTGTAGGTATTCGTGTCACTCGTTTTTAATCAAGTAAACTGGAAAAAGCCAACAAAAAATAAGAAACGAAGGCTACAAATCGTCACTGGTCGTCTTTATATGCCCGTTCCGTACTATCCTCCGTCCGTACGTCACGCCATATAGACCTCAGTTCTATCATGGTTTTTAGGCGTATCAAAACCAGGAAGAAGTTTGACTTTGATAACATTTTTATTGCTTTTTCTCCCCGACTTCTCGTCCACATGGCCTTCAACAGTTTCAAATTGAAAAGACGCGCAATAAATAAAGAATAGAAACAGGTTCTTAGAAAATAATGTCGATATATTTTGCTGACAGTGATCTTGAAAACAAAACAAAAATTGTTTATTGCCACACATACCTAATTCGGATCCTCACAAAAGTCATATAAAAATCTTAATTTGTAATGAATGATTACTATATAGCGTATTTAGAAGCAATGTACAAAGTTATCTTTGGCCAATTATAAATTATCCTTTCAACTGCCAAAAAACTATATCGCTCCAGGAAAAGTATTGCAACATCAAGTCATCCTATAAAATGCAACTTTTAATTCGGCAAGATACGCGTACTGCGTACATGCATGTGCTTTTATAAATGTTATCATACCACTGGTGTGTGTATGTGATTCATACGAGTGAGCAGAAAAGAATAGAATATTGTGGCAATGCCTAACGTCTGTGTAGCAACGGTCACGGGTTTCATCCATGCAACTTTCAATTAAAAGTGGAACATCTTTATTATCCCCGACTAAAATAGTAATAACAACCACCTACACAAATTCCATTACAAACTATATCAATAATAATACTTTTTGTAATAATACGTTTTGTCAAGACTTTGTCTATAAAAGTAAATGGCTATTTAGGTCAAACGCTCATTTTTTGTCCATGTCTACAAGTCAATGTGTTGTCCATGTCTGGGGACCAAGTTTTTTTAAACTAAATAATATCAAGTGATTGTGAAACATTGAGAAAAGTGAATTAATTGTAAAAAACCCGGAAGAAATGAAGGCCATTGTAAGTTCTCAATGCACATAATAAATTTGATAATTTTTCAAGCTATAACAATGTGTTCCAAGTAGTAAAATCCATAAATGCATTTTTTAGGTTGTGGTAATCCTCCTCCTGGAGGCAATTTCATGTGTCCAATCCGTTCCACTGGAAAATCACCATGTTACTCAAGAAGACCGACAAAAGCGCCAGTTCCTTCAAACGGCAGTGACTCCCAGCGGAACATTCGCCTCCAGTCATGCTGCATTTAGTACGGTACCTCAAGTGGTAGCCAGTCATGCTGCAGTGCCACAACAACTGGTAGCAGCAACCCCTGCAGTACGAATTCCAAGAGGTCATCATGCAGAAAGCATTGTTATTAATAGTGGTCCAGATCACTATTATTTCATCCATCAAAGATACAGACCCCAGATTATTCACCTTGCTTCCCTTCAATTCCACCCACTCAAAGCAGTACAGGCTGCTGCTCCTGCAGTTGCGAGTGCACCCGTTGTTACCGTTAATCCTTAACTCTATTAATAATAATGTTTCTCATAATCACTTTTCAAATTGCAAACCAGAATATGAAATAAACGCGGTCAAATTTGGTTGCAGGGATGCAGATTATATTAGCGTTTTATTTGATCGAGAAGATGTTCTTGACGTTAAGTTAAGTTTATTAATAGTTTATTGGTAGCTCGTTTCCGACTGAGAGATTTATTTCGTTTATACTAAAAAAATTACTTCCATTGTTTATTACTTAATTAAATGCATCCTCTCATTGTCTTGTGTAGTTGAAACGAATGAAATTACAAATCATTCACAAAAATGATCATAATTCATCCAACCAATGCATTTCAAGTTCAAAAGCGCTATTGCAACAAGGTATTGTATTGTAGCCATTTATCTTGAATAAAAAATGTCCATACTACTTATTTTTATTATTGCGGCTGGCTCACTCACACACAATGAGCAATTATTGTACTTTTGGTTGTAAACATGTAATTATGTATGCTAAGTTTAGTACCATCATAAATTATCATTTCATTCATCATAATTTGGAATTTGGAATTAATAAAAAAATAAAAATTATCCCAGTCATGAGTCATGAGTCATGGACTTAATTCGATGCGAGCAAAAAAGCTGCAAATTAAATAGGAAAAATTACAACTTAAACAGATGTCCATTTAACCAAATCAATTGGATTAACCCTTTCACTGACTTACATGGGTAGTGGGGATGAGTTGTGTTTCCTTGTGCAGTTAAAAAGCTTTAGGTAAAGCTGCATTATAAAAATCAATAATAAAATATTAGTGCTGCGTTTTCAAGGAATAAAATATTAAATTAAAGATAGATTTTAATTCAATTTGTGAACATTTCATCCTTTTTATTCAATCATAATCATAGCTCATTTTTGCAAGATGAGTACAGAAACAAATAGTTTGGTATAATTTTAATAGCCGTAGATAATTTTGAAATTTCTCATTTGACTTTAAGTTGTGAAATATGTTCATTGCTGTTCAGTCCCCGGATATATTATTATCCAATTTTTTACTCAAAATCCATATGGGTGGTGATGGTGGTAGTGGTAGGTCACACTTGGTACGGCATAATGGGTATAAACATACACTGGCCCCACACCATTGTTTAGCCCATCCGTCTGGAAATTAAAATGAATTATCATAATCCCCAGTCTACCTCACAAAAGTTAATTGATCTATTATAATTTTGGTAATTTAATTCAGGTAAATTAGACTTACCCATCCATAGCTGTATTACGTACGCAAACAACAACAACAACAACGCAGTGAAATGGAAAAAGATTTGTAAAATGTAAAAAATCATAACAATTAAATTTGAATCAAAATATAAAGTTGTAAAACAAATAAAAATTGATTCTAATTTTCATACGTGTATGGGATGTGTCCATAGCTGTAGGCGTAGGTGGGGACAGCGTAGTAATGTGGAGCGGCTAATGCAATACAGTTATTTTGACCTCACTAATTAACCATTTAAAGTTTACTTACCACCAAGTATTTATACATTTTGATGGGGCAAGAAAGAGACGCCGGGAGAGTGAAAGAAATTTGTTCTGTTTTGACGCTGGGAAGTAAACTGATTCAAGAACCAGGTTTACATTGTTTTATATACATATTTCGCTTGCGGCACTGCATTTCAAGTGGAATTGAAGTTGAGGAGATGAGAAAATAATTTTTCTCAACAAAGCCGGTTTTATGGAAGTCCTTTGACTTTTTTCTTCGATTCTCATCTATTTTGGTATCTGAAGCTTATATGTTCACTCTTCATTTCAAGTGGAATTAAAGTTGAGGAGATGAGAAAATAATTTTTCTCAACAAAGCCGGTTTTATGGAAGTCCTTTGACTTTTTTCTTCGATTCTCATCTATTTTGGTATCTGAAGCTAATATGTTCACTCTATCATATCATATCCAGTCTAATTATTACGTCTGTGAATCTCAACAATCCATGAAATCATCATCACATAATATACGCATATACATGGCCATGTCTTAGGTCAGGTGTAACCATAGAATTATATTGAGTGGTATTTACTTCAACAACTGTGTGAGATGCAGAGCAGGAAACCAGAGAGCCGTGACTAGACAGGTTCAAGGTGGGAAGTTGCTTCCTGTGAGGACGACCACGACACGTGTCAGCTTGAACAACAAACCCATTAATTTGTTTCGCTTGGATATGAAAAATGGGATTAATGATCGTTTATGCTGCTGAACTGAGAAAAATGAAGCATTTTACTGGAAAAAAATCTAATAAAAATCATTTACTTTAAGAAACTTGTTTCATGGAGGTGAATGATATAATGGTATAATTGGAAAGGCTGCTAAATTGTATTTTTGCTGGCTTGAAAGGAAAGAAAAGCCAGTTTATATTATGATTTTACATTTGGGAGTTTTGATAAATAAGTAAAGTAGACAAAAATCTGAAATGCTTTTATTCTGCACACCAATCCAAATGTGATAAAGCATATTGTTGAAGAGTCTTTAAAGACTTGAAGTTTTTGTCAGGGAAGGTTATTTTGAGTGATTGTAGGGGCAGAGTAGACATTGGATTTAATGCTGTTCTTTTGTACTCTTATTTTTTATCAGGGTCGTCAATGATGAAGGTACCCTCCGGGAGGACTGCTCTCACCATGTCAGAGACAATCTAAACCATAGCCAAACAAAATTAATAAAAATAAAATTAGGTAATTATGAAAAATTACGTGGGCGGATCCTTTGTACGATAAAAAAATATAAATTACAATGATTCACTGAGCATTGTTTATTAAACAATTTTATTGCTATAAAATTATTTTGGAGTGTGATGGGATATTATCCAAAATACAAACATGAGCTCTGAATAAATATTATTTGAATTTTGATGAATTACTGCACCAACAACAAACAACATGTTGAACAAGATAAAAAAATGCATTTTTTAATTTGCTCAAACATTGAACATGTAAAAGATTTAAGAACGGTGGTGAAGAAGGCCATGAAATGAAGTACTGGTGGCGGTTACATACTCGAAACATCAATGGAGCGTGAATTTATTTTGCAACATAACCAATGCTAACAAGTGAGCATATTCATTTTTGTTGCCTTTTGAAATTAAAATATGATTAAAAATGTGCAGTTTCTTAACAATAGTAATAATAATGCATGCCCGTACTACCGCCCACACACTACCACCATTTATCATTCAATGCCTTGTGAAATGAAAAAGTATTGCATCGTTCCAGACTTGGTTCATAAATGGGAATGGTTATCCAGACAAAAAGCTCATTTGTCCGTTGGACGTTATCTGCGGAGATACGTCTTGTAAAAGTTGTTATCATCATCGTCTCAGATTTTGTTGTAAATTATCTCAAATTTCCGTGTTCAGTG
This sequence comes from Paronellides praefectus, assembly GCA_027744595.1. NCBI lineage: Eukaryota > Metazoa > Arthropoda > Collembola > Entomobryomorpha > Paronellidae > Paronellides > Paronellides praefectus. The sequence goes on along the minus strand of JAITYZ010001297.1, from coordinate 6,389 downwards.
CGGTAATTAGAGCGCCTACAAAACAATGAAGACTCTGCATGTAAGTTTTTAACTGGCGAATATCAAAATTTAATAAAATAAAATTTCAAATAATAATAATATTTTTTTATTTGTGTAGATTGCGATACTTGTCCTCCTGGAGACGTTTTCCTGTGTCATGTCAGCCCGCGACACGAATCATGCTAGAAATCAAGAATTTCGTCAGAAACGCCAGTATGTTGAAAATCCATGGGTTCCTAGTAGAGGTTTTGCTTCCATCCCTACTTATGCGGTTCCTCAAGCACAAGTGATATCCAGCTCTGCTTCTTATCGAGTCCCGCAAGCACAAGTGATATCAAGCCCTGCTGCTTATGCGGTTCCACAACCACAAGTCATTTCCAGACCTGCTGCTTATGCGGTACCACAACCACAAGTCATTCCCAGCCCTGCTGCTTACAGGATTCCTCAAACCCAAGTGATATCCAGTTCTCCTCATTTCGGTGCCTATGCAACCCAACCAGTGACCTCATCCGCGTTTGCAATCCCAGTGGGTCAATTCTCTGAAAGCTATGTATACAGCAGTGGTCCGAATCACGCTTACTACATACATCAACGGCACCCACCCAACAACTACTACGCTCCACCACACCACCATTTTGCACCCACTCATTTCGCTCCGCCTCATTTTACAGCTCCTTTTGCTATACGACAACCTCCTCAAGTTGCTGGTGTGCCTTACATGACGAGATGGGCTTAATAGGGGAACCCTACTTTTATTCGTGTGTCATCAGTTGTTTATTTGTAACCCTTTTTACTTTGTTTTTAGCCTTCAAACAATAAACAAATAATGCAAAATAAGCAAATGAAAAATGAAAGGTAATCATGTGCCGTGTTTACTATGAATAATTCTATTGGCCATCTCGGTAATTGAGCATTTTTATTATAAATCGGGTATATGTAGTTCGTAGTGTGCATTAACATTTTGAAGAGTACATTTTTTAATTCATTATTACTTTACATCATTCTTAAAATCTGACCAAAACAACAAATCTTCTTCATTTGTTTGCCAATGAAATAAATAAATAAAGTGAATGAATGGATGGATGAACTAGCCTTCACGCAGAACATTACTAAAGTCAATTAAATATTCAGTTAAAGCATATTAGCAGGTTTACTCAACCAAAAAGCTCATCACAAAAATTGATTATAATAATATTTTTAAAGGAATGACGTAATTAAGTATAACCAGTAGTAATTGTTCTGAAAGGGGTACACAGATGCTTTGCTCATCTTATCATCATCATAATAATAATAATTTGGAATCACTGATCAGGAACCATGTAACAATAACAACAAAACTATTCAACAAACAAGCTACCATATAGACCGCGCTGAACCGGTATGATGTTAATCAAGTACTGAAGCTATTTGACTACTTTATATAAATCCTCTGTTCGAATGTAGGTCCGCCCGTCTTTGGTTTTGGTACATTTTCTTAACGCTGCATGTCTAAATGAAGGTATTATCTTTCGTGGTGAAAAAATAAGGTGATGGAAGTCTGTTGACACACAAATACAAATAACAACACAATATCTTTATTCAGCACCTTGTTTCAGGAACCCAATTTTAAAAACTATTAATTACAGTTAATTAACTACATAGTTTTTAATAATCAATTGTTAAGTATGTATATGACTTAAATGTAAATATCTCTGCATAGTAATAATAATAAGTAATTTGTGCTGAATCTCATACGAGCTGTTTCGCTAATACCTATATAAATTGGTGCATTAATTTCTGAATTAGAAAATGCCATGGTTTATTTTGTTCATGGCTTCGCTACTTTTTTACTTCGTTAAGAGGTTTATTCCTACTTTTGGTACTTTAATACATCATACCCCTCATTCATAACATAATCTATTGAGCAATTAAAACCATATACATCCAGAATGTTACAAGAAAGTAAAATTTAGAAATAAAATATTTCGTCAAGCTCTTTCCCTGCCGGTATTTTTAGTTTAGTTACTCCTCAATTAAGGGAGAATTTATTGCGTTTATAGAGAGCTAACCGCTCGCACGCATCGAAGAGGGTAAAACACATAAATCATACTTATACTTCAATCATGGATATTAGATAATTGTTTCGTTAAGTTAAATATGTAGTTAAATAGTAAATTATTAGTACACATTTTACAATTCATAAATGCATGTTCCGTTACTAATACAGTTGAATGGGGAAAAACCTCATTGTCGAAAGAGGAGAAAACCCAGTTAAAAACGGGGAAAATGGATGGCCAGCAAGCAAGCAAGCATTTATGAACATTTATTTTGCATGATGAAGATGAAATGCCAAACCGTGCTACAAGCATTTCAGCAACGTAAAACGTAGCAAAACGTTTTTTAATCTGTTCATTGTTTTTTAGCAAAAAACGTTTTTGCTTTTTAAAAATACGTTTGTGTCAATTTAAATACACTAAAATACCGAAGTAGCGAAAGTTTCTCCCAAAAGTTTTTCAAAGAGAATTTTCGAAAAAAAAACTTTAAAGAAAATATTCAAAAACTAATATTTAAAAAAAAATTTATTTTCTCTCTCAAAATTTGGTTTATTACATATCCATATCCCAAATATAAGATTCTTAATTAATTTAAGCTTTCGACAAAGCTACCTGTGCCACATTTTATGTATTTGTGATAAAGATAATTTGTAGGTTAGTGCACTTAAAATATGAATAAAAGTTGTGAAAACAATTAGCTACAAATGAGCGACTTGTGCTAAACACCTTTCGCATTAAAGTTTTTAAGTGCTGTAATGTTCTTCTGTGTCTGTGCAATAGCTTAAACATCAGAATGAGTATTTCAATTGCAAATACTATTGTTGCGCACGATAGCCCAACCCCAATCATATAAAAAATAACAATAATATTTCCCTGCAAATTAGGTCGTTTAACAGGCTCATGATCAATGAACGCAACCTGCCTCAACAAAAACTTTGGCCACCATTCAATCAATCCAGAAGCTTTTAGCCCCTGCATTCTCGCAAAAGCAAAATAGGGAATTACACCGTATAAATTAATACCAATCTTTGGAGTTGTATATGCATCGTTTCCCACACTAGCAGCTAGCCCTAATTTCCACAACCTCTGCGCAACTTCCCAGCATTTATACTCGGGCAGTATCAGAGAAGTCCTATTACACTTTGTGATTTCACTAAACAGCAAACTTTCTTCTCGTTTGGATACCAAGTCTGCGATCTGATCATCACCAAATTCAGATGGATCTTTTCGCAGTATCCCCACAATATACAGCGGAAGTATTGCGTCAAATATTTCTAAACTCATTTCCTTTATATGTGGATGTTTTCCACTGTTTTGCTTTATGTTGTCTAATGTAGAATCAGTTAGATACATTTCTTCGCTTTTGTAGGTCAAAGTCTCAACTTCTGTGTAAGTAGTTATCTCGAAATTCCTATTACCATGATGATCATAATGACTTAGATAATGGTCAAGATTATGTCTAAAAATGTAAAGTATATCACTAGGAGACTGTCTACTATAAATAGAGTGATTATCTTGCACAAGTTCTTCAAAAGATATGTACGGGACTCGATCCCTCGGTTTTATCATATTTTCAATGTTTTTGTTTTGATAGGCGTTGGATAATACAATGCTTACTAAAAGAACTCCAGCAAGCATTACCCTTAAAGATGCATTATGTTGAAGTTTAGTTGGGACTATATCTCCATGGTATACAAAAACTCTTAAAATTATAATTAACTGATTAATAGTTTCCATTCCCGCTACTTTCAACCCCCAAAGTCCTTTCTTATGCAAATTAAATGCACATGTGGCTAACGTCACAAATATCACAGAAATTCCAAACCACAACCATACATCGGGATCAAATACATTCCAAAATAGTTCAAATGTAACCCCTTTTATCCCACGGTATCCACAAGTGACAAATCTCAACTGTGCAAATCTGTTGGAAAAACTGATTTGATATTTACTGAAATCCGAGTCCTGCATGTAAACTTGATATTGAAGAAGACGCTTGTGGGAGTTCCAGGAAAAACTTGGGTTTAAGATTGGCAACAGGTTCCCATTCTCGCAAAGGTGAAAACCATTCTCGTAAGTGAAAGTAAAATTTTTCATGATTGATTGAAGCAGATGCCCATATGCATAGATGAGTAAAAGCTGCCTATCTTGTCTGGATGATTTTCGAAGTTGGAAAATAATTTGCGAACTTTTACAGCTAAGTAATTGAGGATGAATCTCATTCATGAAAAGATTTGACGACATTTTCCAGTGGATATGCTTATCTGGAGGGAATGTCAGTTTCTGAAGATATGTTGTAGATATTTGGTTCCACTTTGTCGGCGATATAGTTGCAATGCCGATTATCTCATCCGTCAAAGTTGAAAGGTTGACGTACAGAAATCTTATATTCCCAATGACACATGTTTGATATTTGGAACACTTTTGGTTTAATGTCACCACAATGATTGCTTGGAAACGAACCAAATATCCTTGTTGATAGTTGAGATTGTCTGTTGATACATTTGTTAAAATCACTCCGAGAAACTCATTACGTGCACTTAATGCGTTATAATGTTGGAGAGACGTAAGACCGGTGTGAAAATCGACTTCGTAGTTGGATGTATAAAGTGGATATCTCAGTTCTGTAACAAGAGTTGGTGGAACGAAAAACCCGACATGAGCTACACAAGTCCATGGCCTTGAATAAAATGTAAGTTTTGAAATGTTGACGTGTGTGCAAAATCCTTCGGGGTTTTCTGGAGGAAATAACCCATACAGATATTTGTGAAGTGTGCATTTTGTAGGGGTTTTCATATGGAACTCAGCATCAGTAACATTTCGATCTGATCTTTTAACTTCTGTGGGCATCCATACAACACGGTATCCATTATCATAATTCGAAACTGAATAAGCTCCCTGTATTAGCACTGCTTCGATGTTTCTTATTATGACCGGGTAATTCTGTGTGTACGACACATGGTTATTAAGGAAATTATCAAGGGTTATTAGGCAATGTTGACTGGTAAAGGGTTCTAAAAACGTGTCTAAATTTTCAATCTTTGCTGGTATATTTTTTTGGGTTGATGAAATTTCTTGCTTGATGTTGTTGAAACTTTTGTAAACTGTGGATTTCAACAAATTAGGATTGGAGTGATGATAAAATTTAGGGAACACCTTTATGTCAGATCTTAGATCCCAACTGCTCACGAAGGTAATTTGAAAAATAACTTGAATGCTAAAAACTGTTAACATTTTAAATCAGGCTAAACTACTAATTCTTCCGTAGCAACCAAACTAAAAAAGGTAAATCCTCTTTAAAAATAGATTTTGGGTTTTGAGCGTAATAAAATAATCACCGTAAATATTTTTATTTCCAATTGTTCAAAAATTGTCTTACGTAACCGCCGTTTGTTGATCCTCTCGGAATATAATGCTTTTAGTAACCTTCCAAGTCAAGCCGGCTTGTCACAAATGTCAAACATGCAATTAGAATATGAAAGCTGGCACTACCTCGTTTACAAAATTAGATATAATAGACTTAATTATGCCCTATGTGGTTGTTTCTGTTTAAAAGTTTTTAAACTAATTAAAAATTCAGTAATTATTTTGGGCTCTTTTGCTACAAGGACACAAACGATAATTTTACATTTGCAGTATGGCTGGTTTTAAACCTTTTGAATATGATATTTACAAAGTTTAAAACTGGTATTTGCAGTACCTTTATTATTACAAATAAGAGATATTGTTTTAAATTACACATAAATAATAGCCGTTTTATATAACAGGTTTGTTACAAACTTTATTTCATAATTCAGCGCTGCTGGTCAAACCCAGGTAAAAGCATTATTTTTAAATTATACAACTTGTATCTTAACCAATATTTGAGAAATGAAACATTCGGATTGTTATATGGTTTCTGTGATATCATCAATTTAAAAAAATACACCTACTTTATCACTAAAGTGCTTCTAATAATAACAATCAAATTACAGCTCTTATTAAATACACGTGCAGTAAGTACAAGTACATATAACTACGTTTATATTACTAGGATTTTGGAAGTTTAAGCATTTTAAATAGAAGCACGAAATGGTAAATTATGTTTACCACAAAGTTTTCTAGAAAAAAAACATTTTTACAATTACTCAAAATTTGCATCTTTTGTTTGAATTAGGTTCATGCATTTATAATAGTTGGGTTGTAACCAAGCAATCTTTTTTTATGTTGATGAGCATCGGGTAATATTTTTGTGTCATACTATTTTCAAGGTTGTTATTGCCACTGGCTGATGGATAATGTCCGAAAATGGTTTAATCCACCATTTTTGGAGTGGATTTAATGGCCGAAGTGGCAGAAAATGTCCAAAAATTAAAA
>JAITYZ010001296.1:0-11278 GCA_027744595.1 Paronellides praefectus | reverse complement strand
CAAAAAAAAGTATTATTGTTTCACATCACGTCTCATTAATGTAATCTTCCAAAACGTGCAAAATGACTGAAATGTTATGCAGAAAACTGACCCATGAGAAAAAATTTAACATTTTACTGCCGCCACTGCTGCTGCCACAGGGAGCTCTCTGCTGATGCTGATGAATTTTAGCAGTAACGTCTTTGTCATCATGGTGCGCAATGCAAACAAAAAGCAGTATGAGTTTTTTTTTCACCACAAACAAATAAAAGAATTTATTTTGAAGGTTGCATAAAACACATTAAATGGATTGAGATTTTTTTTGAAAGCCGTATTTATCTATACCGTGAAAATGCCAACACGTAGTAACATTCTTTCTCTTGTCAGTAGACTTGTTGGGTTAGAATACAGCCAAAAGGACATGCACAGTTTTTTTTCACCACACCTATGAGCTATAGTGATAGTGATAGTGATAGTAGAGGACTAAATGGAATGACCGACAACGACGATGAACAAAGAGACGACGCATTTTATTCGCAACTACGTCACTAGCAATGATGATCATTGATCATGTAGAAAATTCAAAGTTCATTTTAGATGTAGGGATTAGTATATAGCTCCTTACTTTTATACATATTTCATTCTACTTGTTTGAAATTTTTGAAAGGACAAAAAAATTTTAATATTTATTCAACGTCACGCCACATTCCATTCCGGCAAATATTGATTTAAAGTTGTTTGTCTATACCTTGTGATGATTGGAAGCAGTAATTATTACCTAACAGTTTATTGTGAGAATCAGAAAGACATTAAGAAGCAACAAATCATAGGATACCGCATTTTGACAATGTATAATAATTGTAGAGGTTGAGTAAATAGGATCATATTATAACTTCTAATTTATAACATAAGCAGACAACTTTCATAATAATCCTGTATGACGTGCATAGTATAATGTACAGCATGACACCTATTAACGCGGCAAGGTTTTTCGTTGTACTGTATTGTCTAAACTTTAGGAATTCAACAACAGCCGTACATGCATACATATTCAAAACTTAATTGTGTGGGGCAAGGAGACACACTTTTGACAAAGAATTTATGAAACAGGTGGTATGAGGAAAAGTTATTATTTCGAAAGCATATAAATTCTATTTTTTTTTGTACCAATAAAACTGATCCAATAACACTATTTAAATGCAATCCAAACAATGCGCGCAACTGAATAAAGTACAGGCTGATGACTGTCACATCACTGATGTGACATCAGTTAAGCAATTGCAGCCCATTAGGTAACTTCCAATTTGCGACTTCACACATGAAAATCTTTCTTACACATTAAATTCGTGTCAAGATATTAAAAATATTAAATGTCGTCAGATCATGCAAAAAAGCACTTCAAGAATACCCAACTGCTTTCATGTTTATCAAATATACAAAAAGCTAAATGCTCTTCCACGGAATCCAAGAGGATCTGAAATAACAATTTTTCAACCATTCAAACAAAAATGTTTTTGAATGTTATTTTCTAAAGACGGTCAGCTTTCAACTGTGTAACAAGCATAATCAAATCTGGACATTTCTAGTTTGGTATAGACGAATAATAAACCGTCTTTAGTAAACATACAATGTCATTGTCGCTGTGTTTGTGTCTGTCAGTTTACGTGAATGAGGTTAAAAATGAAGTTGGCGCTTTTATTTGTTCGCATCGTGTCAATAATATTATTTGAGATGCGACAAACATTTTTTCTTGAGGTCTACATTGCCAGACCACAAATTGCTTTTTCGTGATTTTTTTTACAGTGAGATTTTTTTCATCGATTTATATCAAAGCTGCTGGCATGCTATAGGGATGCAAATAATAATGTAGTCTTGATGTCTTGAGCTACAAACAAGATGACACGATAGTAATGAATGGTTATTAATATGAATGATGGTGATGCTTGCCAACACTAATGTATCAAGAGACACGTCTGGGTGACAATGACAATGTCTGAGTTTTATTATAATTGTAACCTGAGACGCAACAAAAGTAAAAAGCTACGGCAGACAATCGACATGTTATCAAAAACAGTGGGCACACTTGACTGAACAACTATGTTGATGTATTATTGGTTGTTGTTGTTTTTTGAGAAGGGAAAGGTATACAACAGAATTGGATTATCATTTATTATTATGCAGGTCAGTAGTCATTCACAATCGTTTAAAGTATGAAATGTCAAAAATACAATGTAACAAGGCGCATTTTTCCTATAGACTATATGCACATAATTTCAATTGGGAAAGGTTGTCGTTGTCGCTGTTGTTGTGTCTGCATGAATAAGCATTTATACCTACATAACATGACGATACATTATGTGATGTGCACTTCAACTCGTTGATAAATTAATGTAACTTATCTTTTTTTCTATTATTGTTGTGATAAAAAAGGTAAGGTTCTAGAGAAATTATATTCTTGAAGACTGTAAATACTTTTCTTTCGCCTACAGTTCAAACTGTAACATAACCATTACTAGATCTACTCTCGGTTGCGGTTAATTCGATCTTTTATTTATTTATTGGTCATCGTCGAAATGAGACAGCAACAGCGCACCTTCCAGCTAAACAACTAAGCAGCAGCAACAACAATGGAAGTAGCATTGCATGGTGCAGCTTGCATGCTAATACGAAATTATAGAATGCGATGGATTATTTTTGGTTCACAAATAATGTCACAATCGATTTTTGTCTACTCACGACCAACAAATTCAATTCATTCAGCAGAGATTCAACAGATCTGATATGCATGTATATTATTGTAACAGCCATGTACCTATATTTATTTATTGTTTGAATTCATGCGACATCGTCATCCTCATCATCATCATAATCTCATTCCTGCTGATGAAAAAAATGAGTGTGTTTGTAAGGAAACAGCTTGTTTATACAGAAAACCTGCAATCGAGTTGACTGTTTTATAGTCTTATTATACCCAACAGACACGAATTCCAGGACAGGTTTTCACAGTTTTATATCCCATTGACTTTTTTGCAATTATCATCATCATCATGCTTCTTACACACGCTTTACAATAAAATATATTTAAAAAATAAGGTGAACATTAAAATAGAGGACAATTGTTGTGTAGGTATGTGCGTTTTGCATTAAAAGTATTTAAATTGTTTTACATTCTTCCACTTTCTACGTTCTTATGCATATATACCATATCTACAGACTACAGATACTATCCAATTAGGTATTATAAGTAAATTCTTTCAGTCTGAATGAATCTGAGCAAAGAGAGCAAAGCCAAACTAAAAAAACTTTACGGCATGCTCTCTCATGCTCAGTACAACAATAAAAAAAGTTTAAAAGACAAAATGAAAATTCACATTTGTACAATCTACATTGTTATTATTATTATTATTGGTGTGTTGTGTAGCTATTATAATAATATGATGATGACAGTGATAACTAAAAGTAGCAGTGTAGTCTATTTTTTTTGACTGCGTGCGCAGTTAAAACAAGAAAAAAAACCTGCTGAACACTTCTTCTCTGGGATCATTAGCGAAAAGGCGATAAAGCTGGTAGCATTTTATAAAATTACATGTGTGTTCATTTTTTTGTGCACTGTGGCACAAAATGTCATGTAGGTAAAGAGTTGTAAAAGGACTACTTACAAGAAAGAATCATTCATGTGCCTATTTACATACTTCTTGAAATGTACTCTTTTGGCTTCTGTCACTCTTTTTTTTATTTTCTGTCAGGAGAAACTGTGTTTGCCATGTTGCTGCCATCTTCATACCCACAGCCTTTTTGCACTAATCACGAAAAATTAGAAGAGAATAAGAAGAAAATTACCATGAATTGTACACACATATTTTATTCATTAAAATTTTTCCTTTTGCACTTGTTTTCTTCTTTTGCTGCTGCTGTTGTTGTTGTTAATCGTGCTTTGTTGATCATAATAATTCGCAAGTCGTGCAGTTCTGTATGACATGTTTAAGAAGAAGAAAAGAACCTATGGTGTAGTGGAGTACTTTTCGGTGGTGGTGGTCGTCGGTGAATTTCTATTAAAGGAATTTCATGACCTTTCATTTTACAAAATGATGCTGATTTTTTTATTTGCACATCAACAAAACAGCAGAAAGGGTTAAAATAAAGAATTAGAGTAGAAAATGCGAGGCTTTTAATAAAAGATTGCTAAACTGCCAGCTGCATGCATAAAGGTTGGATGAAAAAAATACATGTTCTTGGCTGATTCAAGCATAATTTTTACAGAATAAAAAAATTAAATGAAGGTGACCTCCTGTCCTGACTCTCTCTCTCTCTCTCTGAATGACGGTGATATGGTCATTGAATTAGAAAATGTCCATTTTTATGGCAGTGAAAATAGCGACAGGAGTGATACCTGAGTTCATTTAATAGAAAATATAAAATAACGGAAAATGNCTTTTTACAATTGGAGGACAAAACACACTTGGTTTTATTACAACCAAACTATAACGAATACAACAAGCAAGGTCATCATCACCACCACATCATCGTCCTCCTCATCCTGTTCTCTTTTTTTCTACTACTCCTCGACATATAGCTTTCAATCACTTCTCTTTATTGCGAGCAAAATACCACAAGAAGAAGAAGAATATAATAAAAATGTATACAAGCTTTAATCTTCTTCTGAATCCCAAAATGTCCAACCGAAATATAAGTATAATATACCTGTATACATTTTCATACGTGACATCACAATACAATTTTGTTGTAGTAAAGGAAAAAAGCTGTGTGGTGTGTGTAGTGCAGTGCGAAGAACACTACAAACAACTGCAACAAGATAGATGCGTATAGCTCCTGTTTTTTTACTACTGCATGACAACTGACAGGAATTCATTTTGCCCGCTATTTATTATTATCACTAACAAGAGGAGGAATAAACACTCTTTTTTTCTCAAGATGGATGGATCAAGAGAGGAAAGAAACTGGCCTGGAATTTGATATGTGCAAAAAAATAAATGAAAAAGAAGTGCATGATGGTGTATAATAGGTGGTATGTATGTACGTGTGATGTGGTCTTCTTTTATGTCCTTCTTTCTATGGTCTCGTCGAAGAAGAGTCATTTTCTTCTTATCGTATCACTTCATAAACAAACACTCTTTTTTGTTGAATAGGTAGCAGCAGCAAAGCAGACTAAAGCAATCAAGTGAAGAAAAAGCAGTAGCATGGTTGTCTGCCTGTTTGTTGGAGACAAGTGAGATGGACATTGACAGATGAGCACTCATTTTTGGCAATAAAATATGTACCTACCTACTTATCGTCTCACAGTGAGACTCTCACTCCACTTTCATACATACTTAGGTACACATACATATCACACATAGCCTTTCATATATATTTTTTACATTTACACTTTGGATGGCAGGCAAAGAGTGTAAAGTATTTTTTTTAAATAAAAGATATATTTAATACATTTTTTCATATAAAACCTTATAAAACAGATAAAAGACATTTCTTATAATAAAGACTTAATTCTCTGCTAAACTTTCCTCATACATTTTTTCATATAAAACCTTATAAAACAGATAAAAGACATTTCTTATAATAAAGACTTAATTCTCTGCTAAACTTTCCGTCAATTTGGGAAAAACGTGAACCAATCACTATTGTCTTCTTTTTAAATGGGTCTCTCTCATCTCATAATCATTTTATTTTTATTGAAATTTGCTCTTTCACCTGCGCGCACATTACATCTGTATTGAAATTATTGAGAGCCCTATGCATATTTTTTTCAATCGGCGTCATCGTTATTCCTTCTAGTATTTCCTTGCTTTTGGCCTGTTGTGTGGAAGAGTTAAGTGTAGGTTGAGTTGTAAAGCATGTACTGTGTACTGGTCACTCTGGCTTCCATTTTCACATTACTCTGTTGAAGAGAAGTCCAGATAAATTAATGAATTTTAAACGTGACTATATATTGGTTAAACAAACAGAAGGGGACATGGCATGCATGAGATGGATGATGTTTTCCTATTGGTTGGAGTATATTTTTATGGATGTAAGCTATGTATTTTGAACGGGCATGAAGCAAAATAGTTTGTACTTTGTACCGTCACTTCCCCCATCAGATAAATATATATTCAAAGTATTCTTTTTTTACTGAAAAACAGAAGAAAATGATGGAAATAACTAGTTTTTATGCGCTCCATGTAATGAATACAATGGGGCTATCCTCACGCTCGTAAAATTCATACATTTTGGATATATCAGTCTTTTTTTTGCTTGACGGATATGTCTAATGTACATGGTAGGTACTAGGTACATACCTATATATTCAAGTAGGGATGAAGAAGAAATGCTCATTTGCAATGGTCGACCAAGCAGGAGCGACAAAAAGTCTCTCTATCCATATCCCTCTCTCTTTTTAGTATCCCAACCCAACCCAGCCCTTCCAACTTTTGCTAATATGTTCAATTCCGCATCCCATTCAGGTTTCGCTCGACAAGATCAGAGTACACAGACAGAATGACAAATCCCGTCGTCGTCGTCGTTGCTTTACCCCCTTTCTCCGTGTCTCAACGTGTTACACATTTGCTTTCACTGGCGATGAATTCTTCCGAACGACACTTGCTGATTACACGCTCAATAGTGTACTTCACAGTGCCTTTTGGAATCTATTTGTGTGTATAAAATAAACTCATATTATACTTATGAGTACGCATAAACTTATGTCTTGCACAAGTATACCTATAGGCATTTCAGAGAAAGAGAGAAAAGGAAAGAAAAATATTCGCCAGGAGACCTCAACGGCGGCAGTAGGCCATATAAATACATAATATGCCACATAACATACACATCTTCTGTATTTTTATAATTTTCCTTCATATATTCTTTTGCTGGAAGTTGGATATAAAATTAGTGGACATCTTTCAGACAATGGAATGGCATGTTACATAAAATGTTGGAGGAAAATAGCAAAGCAGTAAGTTTGCTGGCTACTACTACCACCACGACTACTACTATGACAAGCGGTCATCCATATTTGTACACATGCCGACATTTCTCTCCTCTATTTACATAAAATGTTGGGGGAAAATAGCAAAGCAGTAAGTTTGCTGGCTACTACTACCACCACGACTACTACTATGACAAGCGGTCATCCATATTTGTACACATGCCGACATTTCTCTCCTCTATTTATCCATCCAACTACATAAAAAACAAACCTTCAAAGGGTTTACATCTCCAGCTGCTGAATGAGAAGAGATAGGAAAAAAGGGAAAAACCATTGATTACACATGGGAATATAGAGATGTTGTAAACGAACTGCTAAAGTTTATTTTTTTATACTGTAAGCGAGAAGAGCTGGACAAGGTCCAGTTTACAGAAAAAAGGAAATTCTAGTAGATATGTACATTTACTATACATGCTTTTTTTGAATTCACAGAAATAAAACAAGCAATGAGAAAAAAAGGAAATGGAGAAAAATAAATCCATCAACCATATCGGTTGTGTATATCACAGAAAGAAAATATGTTTGTTGTACTACTTATTTGTATTGTAACATAGTAAAGTACATAAACGGATGGCTATTAGAGCCTTATTTTTTTAAAGCAAGTTTACAAAATGTATAAAAAAAATACACGTCATGTTGTCTTCTGGGGATTAGTATATATACCTATATTACGTATATATTACCCATGTATATATATTATACTCTTAGTTACATTCTTTTAATGTCTTTTGTAAGTTTTACAACAGCCACACGTAAAACGTACACGTTCGTTTCTACTTTCCCCCTCCTCAGCACACTCTTTTTTTACAAAGTTTATGTCCCTTTTCTTCTATCCCAAAACTAAAAAGAGAAAGAGTCAGAATTAAATTCGCATAGTGCACGTTTATCACCAGTAACCACCTCCACCATACCACCACGTTGTTTCTAACCAAAACTTGGAATGACAAAGCAGAGGGTAAAAGAGAGGGAGAAAAGTATTACAAGACGGGATGGCAAAATGTACTGCTGGCAGACTAATGTTAGATGGCATGTAAAAGCAGAGAAAATGTTGTAGTAAATTCCTTTTGTCCAGCTTTAGTGTGTCATCGTGATTCGTGATCATGTTGCTGTGTATATCTGTGTTTTGTAGTTGTGCTTTACCAAATAAGCCCCCAAAACCTCTACCGCAAATTTCCCTTGGCTGGCATGGTAGACTGGAGAGAGAACTGCTACTTTTGCACTTATTTTCTTCTACTCTTCTTGTAATACAGATGGTGGTGGTGATGATGATGATGATGATGCACATTGAAGCGAACAAGTAAAATAGAAAAGCAGTAGTAAAACTATTTATTCTTTTGTACATCCATAGGTAAAGCAGTTTACATTTATATATACCTAGGTATATGGTATATGTATGCATCTGCTTGAATGACTGTGACTGTGAGTACAAAGCTGTTCTGTTCCTTGTGGTGATGATGGCACATTGTATAAAAGTAGATATATGTGTTTAACATATGGCAGGAGTGTGAATCGAAATCCTGGAAAGATTCTAGGATTTTCCCCATTTCCCTCTTTTCCTATTTTTCCTTCTTGGTTTCTGGTTTTACCGATGAGTTCCTTTCTCTTTTCTCCTTTAAACTTGGTTTTGGCTTTTCCGCAGAAATCACATAGGTAGATAGATCCCTATATGTTGATATGAAATAAGTAGAAAATGGTATATGCAAGGTATACATTGTAATTGTATGTCTATATGAAATGAAGGATGAAAACGAGAAAGAAAGCTCAAAATGGAAAAAAGCAAGGACAGCATAGTGTGTAGCGCTGTGTAACATACACATATGTACTTTCCTTTTTATAACACTTCCCGTTGTTTGGACAATCTGGGAAAAAAGTATTATCTCGAGTCACATATACATTTCCACTTTCTCTTTTTTATTTCCCAAGATACTCAAAGTAAATGTATCGTTCCCTTGCTTGCTTGCTGCAGTAAAGCAAATTATCTATAAGTGGAGTGGAGCTGTGAGTGTCGTGCGAGCTTTTGCTTTTGGTACTCATTCAAGAGTGAGAAGAATGCGGAGTAGTTATTGGGAAGATGAAGTGTACGACAATGAATTATATGGCTAATACACCAATATGCCTCCTCGTTTTGCAGTAGGAAAGGAAATACTCGAAAATGTTTCCAGCCTCATATCCTAAACTCATCACAACTTTGCCTTTAGCTTTGATAACATTTGCTGTCGTGTGTGTATACCACGCATGTGTATATACCTCTATATATTTGATTTATTTCTTTGAAAAAATGTAATTATAAAAATAATACTCGAAAATGTTTCCAGCCTCATATCCTAAACTCATCACAACTTTGCCTTTAGCTTTGATAACATTTGCTGTCGTGTGTATATACCACGCATGTGAATATACTTCTCTATATTTGATTTATTTCTTTGAAAAAAATGTAATTATAAAAACAACAAAAAGTTAACATTGTGCTATGCTATGTACTGATCTGTTGTACACTAAAAACAGGCAACATTAAAACATAACATATGTTTGTATATGAAATTGCCTAGTGAGCTTGTCAAATCCTAAAGAGTCTTCTTTGTATCAATTTTTATTTTTCATCTATCGCATCACATCCTCGCATCAGATATCAGATGCTTTATTTTCATCTATTTTCAACAAAGTTTGGTGTAGCAAAGTTAAGCATTTCACATCATCCTTGGCTGATGTGTAGGAGAAAATTGCCGTCAAAGTTCAATCTTTTTGTAGGTAGTAGCTACATAGCTATATAGTCACTCTGGCTCTCTGACTGCGTGGTTTTGTGTATAATATATCAATGTGCATGTTTTATTTGTGCGTATGCAGGCAGATATTTAAGAGAGGTATATGTAATGCTCATTGTTGTAGAACTAAATCACACTCGACAATATCACTCTTTTGATTTAAATTAATTGCTCTTCTCATCTGACAATGGTTTTCTTGCTCATTCATCAAAGGAGGGTCGTGGCAGTGGCCTGGCTCAGTAGCTCTACTGTCAAAGTGAAATCATGTTCTGCCTTGCTGAACATTTCGTATTCAAAGTAGGTAGCTAGGTGCATACCTACATGCAAAAACTACAAACATTAAAACACGAATGATACGTATATATACATAATACATAATATATAGTACAAATATATTACATTATAGACATGGGTCATGATGGAGAAGTATACAAAATTTCTATATACGACGATGATTTTCAATGAATGTTTGACTGATTGCGAGTTTGTGTAGAGGAGACGAATTACAAGAATTTTAATTCACCCGAACCTACTGACAGTCAAAACGCTTCTGTGCTAATATTTTGCTAGCTTCTGGAACTGAATGTGTAAAGAGTTGACTAGAATTTGTGAATTATTATTTCTAAAACCCTGTCTGTAAATGAATGAGACAAAAAAATGAACAATAGCTTGACAATAGCATACGGACAGAGAGCTCTCTGTCTATTAAAAAGGAGAAGAGATGAGAGAGGATCACAAACACACCAATGCCATTATAAATTATGTTTTAGCTATGATATGGGCAGTAGTAGTTGGTAGTGTAGGAATAATATGGCTTATATACTAATGATAATAATAATATTATTATAATGCCATTTACTCGACACACACACACAAGGCTCAGCATTATAATACCTCATGAAAGAAATTAATAATGGTATAAAAGCCGGGAATGAAAAGATAAGCTTGCTCATCACTAACAAGTCAGTAGTTAGGTTATATTGTGTGTGGTATATAATGTAGGTATATAGTTTTTATATAAAAATGTCAATATATTTTATATATATTATATTTTTATACTACCAAAATGATGTCGAGTTGTGAGTAGGAGCAAAAGACATTAGAGAGGAGCACGCGGGGTAATTGAATTCATTCAAAATATTATTATCTGGTTGGGAGAGCTCATTCATCCCTGCCATCCAAGAAGAATTGCTTTCTAGCCTTCCACTCTATCATCATTTTTCAGGTGAGGAATGGTAAATGATGTGGCATTTTACAACACACACTCCCATTCTCATCATATCATATTATATCCATATTATTAATATACATAACTTAACCCCTTATTTCTCTCTTTCTTGTTTCTACCTCATCTCGTCTCCTCGTCTTTTTTTCTCTTCTTTTTCTCATCTTATTGTCAGCCAGAGAGAGAGAGAGTGGTGGGGGGAGACCCAAAAAAGCCTTTTGTTCTTTACCAGTCGGCACGACGGTAAACAAAGATGATAGCGCTTTTTATTGTGATGATGACAGTGTGGATGGTGGTGGTGGTGGTGGTATGCAGATTTTTGGGTAA
>JAITYZ010001295.1:0-17401 GCA_027744595.1 Paronellides praefectus | reverse complement strand
TTTCACAGTATGATGTTTCCACAAAGGAAGTTGCTGCCAACCGTCAAAATAAAATTGTGAAAAACCAAAGTGTATAAACTGGAGAGCAAGAAAAAGGATGCTTTAAAAATTTAAACGCGTTATAAGTATGTGTTCTACTAGCAGAATG
This sequence comes from Paronellides praefectus, assembly GCA_027744595.1. NCBI lineage: Eukaryota > Metazoa > Arthropoda > Collembola > Entomobryomorpha > Paronellidae > Paronellides > Paronellides praefectus. The sequence continues at coordinate 17,253 of JAITYZ010001295.1, read as the reverse complement.
AAGATGTTGTTTTGTGTTAACAAATTAGAAAGCAGCTACCAAGGTGTAAAAGCAACACTTGTGTTTTATCAAATTACTATGCGGTACAAACGACGTTGAACCGGCTTCCTGGCGCGTGCTGTACTTCCGTTTTAAGTCCTATAACCTCATTTGTACGCAGGAAGTGAGCAAAAAGAGAATCCTAAATCTGGAGGAATTCAGCCTTTGAAATTAATTGAGATGTTTTGTACAAACGCTTTTAGCTTTAGATTAACAACTTTTTGTTGTGAATTACTTTCACCCTCTTTAGTATATATCCTTATGGTTTTCTTAAATGTAAAAAAAATCCTAAATTTAAAAACTCTTACAAAAGTCTTTTTTCTGCCAATAATCCGATTTTTCTTTTACGTAAAAAATAAATAACTGAATTCTCACAACACCCCTTTCATACCACACATGTTCATAAAACAGGGAATGTTTGGTAGCTGGTTTTCGTCCCGCGACGCCAATATATTTTTTGCCTTGCCATCTCGCCAAATGTTTACGAAACCCCTATCAACAATAAAAAATGAGTCCCTTTGTGGTCTTAATGTTAACAAGCAAGCGATTATGACGTGTGTAACAGAGCGTGGGCAGGTGTCAACAACAACGTCAATTATTATTATTGAATCTTCCTTTCTGCCCTTTTGCCCATAAAGGTGACAAACCGTGCAAAGAGTCAAAGGAACACTATTTCAGTTATTGTCGACATAGCACAGGTAGGTACCTGCTTCGTTTTCTTGTCGCTGTCCTTGTCACCATGGGTCAAATTCCAAAGAAGCAGCACGTTTTTACCGAATTACGTTTTATTCCAGCAAATCTCTGAATTTGCTGCTTGTGCCTTTGCACAGCCCTCGCTCAGCATACATTGAAAAATGACAAAGTAATCTGGATGACGTTTCTTTTCATCATTTAAGCCACTGTGAGTAAAACACACATACATAGTTATGTAAGCAGTCCGTCTACGTAACGAGACAAAAAAATATATAAAAATGCCAAAGATCATATTAGTCGCTTTGCCAAAAGTAGTAAGTAGGTGGCAAACTGTTTGAAGAAAATCATATCATAGCCAAAAGCACTTTTTGCAAATATTTAATCTGATTTGCTATGCTGGAAATAGTGAAAAAGAAAAATACTTTTTGCACACTTTCCGCTTTTAAGAACAACGGAAAGAAAAGATATATACTTATATGCATATAATATGTTCCCTATACAAGAGAACAAACCTCTTTTTTTAATTATTTTTAAAAGTATCCCACTGCGAACCATTCAACGTCACAAGGAAATACTTTGTAGATAGTGGTAGCAAGAATGACTAAGAAAAGGAGCCGTTTCTCTTGTTCTTCTTCCTGGTTTGTTTGTGTAAAACAGCGTGTAGTAATTAAATTGACCATGCCATGCGCCTTTGTGCATGCCACCCTCTCTATCTTCTAAGGGTTTCCGCATCTTCCTCTCCAGGAGCAATTAATTAATACGCTTACGTAAATACTTACACACAAAATAAATAAATATACATAAGTAAATCCATACATATATACGTTGTCATATATTATGCCTATTGAAAGATTTGAGCCAAACAATATGGCAATAAAACTGGGACGTCATAATTTTGAAATTTGATTTAATTCCAGAAATTTTTGCCTACTTTATCCCTGTTTTTACTTAATGATATAAAAACATATAACATGTGTGTATATATACACCAGTGATAATAATAATGTACAGTAAGCTTGCATTGTTATCCATCCAATAATTGCATTTCCTCTCCATCCTTGTCAAAAAAATTATGAAACGCTATGCCATATTTTTTATAAGTCATTATTATTACACATCTTGTGTAACCACATCATATGCATGCATGGGCATACATGAATTATATGACACGACTTCATTGCATTTTGTATTTTATCATTGTTACTAGTAAAATGGGGAAAATGATGTTGTACCACCCAAGTTGTTGAGCACATACAGCTATATATGTGTCATAAGCAGAGTGGTTTGCTTCGCTTGCTTCTTGTAGTGGAAGTCATCATGTCCGTTCCATTTTTTCTCTCTTAATTTGTACCTACTAGCAACGAAACGAAACCGGCCGCATAGTACCAAAGTACCAACTTAAGAGGACGGAAAGTGAAAAAGGAACTGGAGACATGAAATCTATGAAATCACTGGAGAAAGACGTTCCAAATAGTCACTCATCCACTGTTACGCCTCATGAAATCCGCTGGTAAAGTAGGTTCACTTGAGACTTGCTTTCTTCTTCTTCTTAGTTTTTTCCTATTTTCCCTTCCTCTCTCGTTACTTTCACCAAGGGATATGCAATTGTAGCTACTGGAATGTATGAAATATTTTTTGAAGGGAGCAGACTTACATAACTAATAGTTAACTAATAGTACACCATATGCAGCATCTCAGCATTGCTCATTTTTTCTACACCATTATCTCCAGTTTCCTGTCAAATGTAACGTTTAATGAGAAAACGTCTAATTTTATTTAGTTTTTTTGCGGACAAGTGGTTCATCATCCTGGTGGACGTAAGCCAAGGAGAATGGGGGGTGAAAGAACGGACAGATCCTAATGAAACAAAACTTTTCGAGCTAAAAGGTAAAAACAAGGAAATGTTACACCATTTCTTTCAATGCGTAAAAACATTTGGTATCGCAGTAAACAAATTCAAATTAGTATACCTACTTATTACCACCATCAACTCACTATTGTCAACCAAAGGATGATTGAAAAATGATTGAAGAGGAAAAGGAAGGAGGGGGAAAATAGGAAATAAAAGGCGAGAGCAAACGACGCAAGTATATAGTGTTCTGTTTTTAGATTTCCATTTGGCCTTTGCCAAGCACATTGCTTTTGAAACAAGTGATCTGTTGCGTTTTCTGGAATGTATGATGAAATGTTTCTGGTTTTCCTACCAGCACCACCCCACTGCCGTTTTCCTACCAGCAACAAAGTTCAAACTTTTTTATTATCAAATTTGCTTCTCCTCTTTAAAAACAAATATTTGGGAATCTGGAGGAAAATTTAGGCGACATTTTTTTAGCCTCAATCTCCTACATATTCCATTATAATCATTGTACATATACTCATCTCTGCCAATTTCATGCAATGATAGAAAGCGATGATCTGATGATGATAATCTGGTCACATCTTGAGTAAATTTACTACATGTGCATTACTTGCTTATTTTTCTACATGACGCCAACTACGTCAAAACACGACCATGTTGCGTTGTTTCTTGGAAAGTGAGTTTACAAAGAGATACAACTAATTCCTTTCGTTGAAACTAGCATTCACCCACCATATCATTACATACGCTTGCAACACTTTTTAATACTTAAAAACATGCATGTCAAGTTAAGTAGGTACACCTACTCATTATTATTCATCTGTATTTTCTCGTAGTTTTGCTATAAAAGTTTTAGATATCAAATCCACTCCCTCTCTCTCTCTGTCTGACTGGATGATGGTGTGGGATGATTAATAGCAAAAACATTGTTTTATTGAGTTTTCTTTGTTTGATGATGTGCTATTGATTAGTATGCCAAAGTGTAAAGCCATTCTTTTTTCCCATTATATTATTACAACGCACGTAATACCTCTTCTGTGTTTGCATATATGTGTGTATGGTGCATTATTATTTCCTTTGCCTATCTGTTATATCAATGCCGTAAATGCTAGAGACAGAGAAGTAGTAGAATAATGGCAAATTTTCACAATTGTTCCAATCAGAAAGTTTCAACGATGAAACTGAAAATGTAGTTAGTAGTGAGGTTGGAAGCCAATTATTTCCGCACAAATGAACAGTAAGTCTATATTCTAGTTTGCTCACTTCACCATACACATAAGCATCAATTGCTTATACAGACGATGATTCACGTCAAAAAAATTTAATACATCTATTTATGTACTTTCATATTGTGATATTATTAATATCCATTTTATGTAACATTGATATATATATATCTTTTTACTTTTAGAAGAACGACGTATATTCAAAAAGTGAAATTTATATCCAGTTGTAAGTCTAATATAATATTTTCAAAGACTTTCCAGTGCGACATAATAATGAAGGAATGTACTTGCGCTTAAAATTGAGGTTTGTAGCCATAATTGGGCTTCGTAATCGGAGCATGATAAATTCAAAACTGATTTTTAGGTAAGCATTTTCTCAATTTTCAAGTGTTGGACTTACAACGGACAGCGGAAATGGTTAGCCTGTCATACAGAATTACACCGCATACAAAATTACACAACCAAACAAGCTCAAAAAAAACTCAGGTACTAAAAAGAACATGTTATTTTTGTTATTATTGCGGGGCCTGAATGTGTTGCGGTTTTAGCATGCAATTGTTGTTGTTTTTTTTGATAAAAGAACAAATTGAGGAAAAGGAAAAGAGAAACCATTGTACGAGGTGGATTTTGTTGTATTGCTAAACCTTTGGCTTCTGTTAACCATACTATTAACACCATGTAGCAGTATTTATTTAAACATAACCCACCTCCCAGTCTAAATACAATTCTTGTACATACATAAATACATCCATGTAACACAGAAATAGAAAATAAAGCAGTGTGAATTGCGAAAAAAAGAGATGTATATTTTTAAAAGATAGTGCGGGGTAAAGACAACAAAAGAATATATATGTCGTTTTGGGTGGCTCTTCTGCCAAGCAACCCAAACCACACCACCACCAACCAATACCATTTTCTTCCAAATAAGTTTATTGTGAGTTGGGGAGACAAACTACGTAGAAAGCACAACTTCAATCAAAAGTATTACAACCCCCGTGAAAATACAAGGAATGTCTTTTTCCTTCTAAATGTTAATAATATGCATATCTAACTATATTGAGCATCCCTTGCATACATCATCAGTCACATTTGATAGCAGAACAAATCATAGTGAAAAAGCCACCAGTAGCAGTCCCCGCTAAACGGGTGGTGACGACGACACGACGAGTACACTGATGATGATACCACGGACTTTTACTTGCGTAGGCTCCGTTTGAGAAGAGCAGAACCAGCAGCAGCAGAACGAAAGTATGTCCATTGTTCCATGTAGTACGACGCTCCTTTGCTCTCTTGGAAAACCATATAAAAGGGGAAGAATCCTGCCTGGAATCTCAATTCACTTCCAGACTCCAACCTGTTCACACTTACAATAAGCCAGACAGTAAGCAAAAAAAAATATATATAACACTAATCAAAAACAAATTCTTTGTATAATAAAAAAGCTCGTTTTCACGCGCAGAGGTTTCAAATTTTCTCTTTTGCTTAGAAAATTACAACAACTTTCTCTTTACATTCATTTTTCTCTTTTTCTTGATTCTACTTTTCAGAAAAAAAATTAGGGAATTTTGTAGCCTCTCTCATTTTTCTTGAAAACTTTACATTCAAACCAAAAAAATCTAAACTTATTTATTATTAAATAAAAGCAAAATTCACATTAACGCTTCTCTTCATTCTACACTCAGTCATTTATTTTTTCTCTATAAATAAATAGCATATTTACTAAATAAAAGTCCATTTAAATTCCTAAAAACAAGTTGCCATTTTTGACTATCAATTCCTCAGAAAGATCAAAAAGGAGACACAAGCACCAAGCCTTGAGCTCAACCACCAAGAGTATAAATATCTCGTGACTTCAGTCATCACCACCACCATCTTTCAACTTTCTCCACACGTCAACTCCAAAGATAACTACTTATTTCTTTGACCAGCAGCTGGTTCCCTGTCTCGCGGACAAGACAAAAAACTCAACTTCCTCCACGTCGTCAATTTAAACGTAAGTGTAAAATCCTTTCCATGTCGTTATATTTTATTTTATTTTACTGCCTACTATTTCTTTTCTTTAATATTTTTTTTCACACATACTTTTCTTAGTTGTAAGCTTAAATTTTTTTATCATTGTGCGCACTCGTTGCGTGACGGTTTCTTTCATCCACGTGTTGAAATGGTCATACACACACATATATAATATATATATATTACCTATTTCACATTTCTTATTGTCTGTCCATTGGTCACTGACTTGTGTTCAACGAAATTTCAATTATACGCAATTCATATTCTTTGTAAGTTTAGTAAAGTATCTTGTTTCATATACCCCCACCTACACTTTTTAGTGGTGTAGCATCTATCTCACAATGCCAGTTACGTCATGTGTGATAAAAAGAAAAGAAAGCAGCAGACATAATATCATTTTTATTTGACACAGTTCTAGTAGTTTGTGGTAAATTGTATAGTGGCTATAATTCTGCTTATCTGAGAAACTGGTCTATTTCTTTCCGTGAAGAGAGAGGGAGAGAGACAGAAAGGGAAATACGATGACGACATGTACATAGTATCATATCATACAGTTATCATCTCAACATCACAACAACGACAAAGTTGATGAGATGACGTGGAGGAGGATGTAGTAAGTAGCAATAGTAGTAGTAGGACAAGACCAAAGACCGAAAAAATAAGCATCCGCTCTATATTTATTTATGTATGAAAGTGAAAACGTTATGATTTTCTTTTGACTGATTTATCTCTCTCTGCGGCTATCTCTCTCTTTCTCTCTCTCTTACTTACATCCCCTAAATTATTAGCCGAGAGAACTTTCATAGTCAACACGATCGTCATCGCTAGAGCTTCATGGATATCTATGTACATATATTATCCCATATATTAAGATACACACAATTCCTCAGAGAAAATAGTAATGAGCCTCTCATATTTTTCTTTTCTACATTGGATATTATTGTTTGCACTAATGTGTGCATAAATATGTACATAGACTGTTGCTGGTGAAGACAATGTTGGTAGTAATAGCGATCATAGGCTGTAGTATGGTGATGAGGCGAGGATGTGCGTTCTTTTAGATTGCAAGTGTAGAGAGCAAAGCACATTTCTCTGCACGCTCATCCCACCACAAACATAAATAAATACATGCATGCGTTCTAAACATAATCTCATGTAACAACAATACAAATACAACCACACACACACATTGCATTGTTAAAAAGCGAAAATCCAGAGAAACTATGTGAGCATGAAGGAGAGAGAAAGAGTATAAGTCCTGAGCATCAAACCAAAAGTAGAGAGACTCTAATATAATATCGTAATTCAAGCATGATGGAAAATCCTATCAAAACTTGTCAGCATTATTATCACGTCTTTTTTTACCAGGAACGCTCTTTGCTTACACTCCACTCACATACTCCTGCCTACTCATTCTCAGCGTAGAAAAAGAAAGCTGGTGTGTGAAATACACCACCACCACCACCACTGATCTTCATTCCGTTTATCTACCGTTTGTTTGTAGATATTTCCCGGCTTCTCAAGTGTTTTGTTGCGCAGTTATTGCTATGATTGCTGATATTAGGATACCCCATAAGAAACCGGGTGCACAAGAGAAATGTTGCAACCACATCATAAGCACACGCAATAATGTGAGCATGCAAATCATCCTGATCTGATCGCATAAGCAATTCTTTGATGATACTACAGATTGGGTACTACTTACAAATATATCTGTAATAAAACACATGCACGCATCAACAGCAGATATATATGGCAGATAGGTAGATATACAGAGGAGGTGATCAGAAACAAGTACGTAGAAAGATGCCTGTGTAAGTACAATAATATATTATCCCTCAGCAGTTTCCTTGGCTTTGGGTGTTGTGTGTGTTTGGCAGTGCCAAGAATTTTGTCTGCCCTTTTCTAATAAATAGGCTGCGGAGAACTATATGCAGAAATTTTAGTGTGCAGAGCAGCGTCCTGCTGTATCCAATTGCATTGTAGAAATAATCATCATTCTCTCCTTTTTTTTCTCCACTATACTTCATTCACAAATAAATCTAATTAGCGTCATATGTCCCACTATTTATTACGGCAAAATAAGTAGAGAAAAAAAAGTGACCTGATATTTATCATTTGTTGGAGTTGTGTTTACTGTCGTGGGAACGAATATAAGTATATAGGCTATCCGAAACTAAATTAGTATTCTTGACCAGGTTAGGGCACATCAACAACATTCGCGCGCCTACTCTTACTCTCTTGTGTGGTTATGGTCTCGGCTTTCACTTTGCCACTTATTTTTATACTAACTATACGCACCACCATATATATAATTATCATTACGCATAGAAAGAATTGTTGAGTGAGCTTCTTCTTTTTCGTCAGGACAAGATTCGTTTGTTTGCTGTGCGTTTATTTAGGTAAGTAGAGTAAGCTACTACTCTCGTTATTCACAAAAATTGAGTTACTGCCCTCACTGCACCTCTTTTTTTATCAATCAATTTCGCAAAAAAAAAATAATATTACATTCAATTGCTTGAGGCTATTCCATTTTCCAACAGTTATTTATTTTTTATTAACAAAAAGTAATAAAGTCAAATTTAGGGATACAAACGGTAAGGAATATAGGAATAGACAAACGGGATGTATAACAGGGAGAGATTTTTTATGCATGATCTGTCAGTTGAGAAAATATGAGACATTTTCCCTTGTTTTTACAATTCCCTTTGAGCACTTTTATTTCTTTGTAAGTAAATACAGAGGAGTTGAAGAAAAAAAATTTACAAGAAAAATATATCACACGTTCCCTTTCTCTCTTGAACCAAGTGTTTTATTTTTTTGCCTTGTATATTTTTTTCTTTCGTCTTTCTACCCATTCCCTTTTCTCGCCCTGTCACATGTCATGTTTAGTCAGATGATGGTTGCAACAGGCGATTGTATTATCGTTATGGTCATGCTTGTTTCCGCTGTTAAAGAGGTGAGCATGCATATCGCCCAAAGGGGAACGTGAATGGTCTCAATTTACCCCAAACATAAGCTTTTGTGCATCAAGGTACATATATCAAAGTTGAAAAGAAGTTCCCTTTGTTTATTTTAGCTAAGCATTAGAATAGCTGTATATATTCACCACGGGGGAAGACGGGAACAAGTATTTAATAATTCTATAAAAAAAACAATCCCACGTCTAAAATTAAAAGAAGAACAAAAGGGGCATTATATAATATCCTTGTATAAGAATCCATGAGAAAACCAGGGCAAACAAACCACCACGTGAAATCACATGATCAAAGGGAAATTCGACTCACTAGTGTATATATTGTATCTGATGATGAATCTCATAACCCTATTATATATAAAACAATGTAATATTAGTATATTATTTATTTTATCCCTTCAACTCTTTTTTGAAAAAGTTTCATTTAGAATATGAGAAACTATAAATTAAAAAATTCATATTCATTCCAAAGTCATCTTTGATTTCCTTTTTCTTTGCCAGAAACACAATCTAAATAATAGTAAGGGAATTTTTTTTAAATTAAGCGATTTAGTATAGTTGTGCATTTGTCTATATTATTCGTCCATTCACTCTTTGCAGCTGAAGAGTAATGTGAGGTGTGAAAATGGGCTTCTTTTAGCCAATTTGTGCAGCAGGAAAAGACTAGCAAGGGAAAATGTCTCAAGAAACAGGGAAAGGTGTCCTTTTAGTCAGTTTCCCCCAATAAAGACACATTGCTTTCTTCCACATGTTATCTAATGTTCTTTTTGTATAAAGTGTCGTTGCCATTCTTACGACTCACACGCAATATATTATTATAAAGCAAACAAGGCAAAAGTACTATACTAAGAGTATAGCTTGTGACTTCCGTATGTTCTTGGTGGGTATTTGAGTGCGGATAGAGAGAGCGAGGGAATTGAAATAATAATAATTACCAACACATGGCGGCTATTAAGGGGCATTAGGGCTAATACGGTTTAATCCGCGAGAGTTCCACTGTTACTCCTATGATCATCAAGTACCCTTATTCTTTTTATAGCATAAAATACATATGGATAAGACCATGCTGACGATAGAAGAGGGTTGGTGTTGGTGATGACGATGATTCTTTATATATATATATATTGGTTCTTCGCTCCGTGTTCTGGAAAGAACTTTAGTTTAAACGGAGTGGCTACAACAAGTAGTGCGTAGGCATAATATAAAAGGACTAACAATAATAATAATGAAGGAAACGAGTGTACCATGAGGATAGTGAACTATGTACAGTCAGAATACTTGTCGTCATTATGGGGCATAATGGTAGCTGCTGCAATTTCTCAGGCAATCTGCATGTATCTGGGTTATCTAACATGACGTCTTCTACAATCTTAATTATTGTTTCCTTTACCACGTCAAGAACAACGTGCAATGCAATCACTACTGTGGGTTTAAAGGTGGCATTTGCTCCTAACCTTTTATGCCATGGTTATGTTAATATGAACTGTGAAGACGCACAGGTTGAAATGCCTTTTGTTCAGGTTGCTAACTTGTTGACTCTCCCTCTTTATCTAGAGGTACTAGTGAGGATGCAATAATGTACTGGGAAATGGGTTTAAATGTAATGAAAGAGTAATGTGTGTGTGCTATATAATATGCTATAACACGTCGTCATTATGGGGCATAATGGTAGCTGCTGCAATTTCTCAGGCAATCTGCATGTATCTGGGTTATCTAACATGACGTCTTCTACAATCTTAATTATTGTTTCCTTTACCACGTCAAGATACTCTCCCTCTTTATCTAGAGGTACTAGTGAGGATGCAATAATGTACTGGGAAATGGGTTTAAATGTAATGAAAGAGTAATGTGTGTGTGCTATATAATATGCTATAACACATGAGGTTTAAGCTATCGGTTAGCCCCCTTCTCAAGAGATTCTCTACTATTAATTGGAACAAGAGTTGGGATCCCAAAAGCTCGTTTTCATGTAAGGTAGTTCCACTTACTTTTATATCCGGGTAGAAAAAAAAATTGATAATGGGTTACGTAGAGAGATGGAAGGGAGATTTAAAATTAGATAAAAATGTCTTACACAAGTAGTAAGTACGCGCGTGGACGAAGATGATACCTTTTCGAGACAATAACAAGTCGGAAAAAAAGCTGCTTATTATCTCAGGGGAAATTTTTACAGGAGTTTTCGAGGTCGTGAATAGTTACTTGACTCGCATGTTTTACAACACATAATTATTATTCCTATGTAATGCGCTCCAATGCGGTATTTTCATTAAGACAATCAAATAGGAGTAGGTGGACGACAACTTACGTAGGTGTGTTTACAAGTCAAGTAGCACACGCGTCAAAAATAAAATTGTATTTTTTTAGACAAACAATAACTAATATTCAAATGAACCAGATCAAAAGAGTTATAGTTCATCTCAACCTGGCACTTTGTCTAATAGCTTTTCCAATTAAATTAAATGAGACACTACAAATGAAGATTTGTAAATAGGTGGAAATGTTAACTGTTAGACTTTTAAAGCCCTCCTGTTAACGCGTTCCATTATTTACGTTTCCAATCCGTTTAACAATCCTCTTCTTCAAATAAATACACGTTTATCGCCAACGCAACTTAAAAGAATACAAATAGGTATAATAGTATAAATTGAGAGGTAGTGGTAGGGGGCAAAGACCCAAACTTGTGGCAGTGACAAAGTCCTTTTGACAAAACTGTATTAGGTTTTGCAACATCTCAATTCATGATGATGAGTCATCATTGACGACTGATTACATTGTGTCTTGTGACACCAAAAATCTTGTATAAATGTATATGACATGACCTCCGGTGTGTTTTTCAAAGTCAAAAGCTCACCAAGACCAAACAAAAACCCTTAAACTGTGAAAAGAACAAAAACCTTCCGAAAATGGCAAAACAATAGAATATAATATTTTTTTGCTGGTGGGTCTGATGAATTTTGCATAAAAAATAAAGGAAGTTTACTTCACCGAATAGTTATAGAATGCAGAGATACATTCAAAACAAATGAAAAAAGTTTTCATAGAAGAAAAACAACTAGTTTCTTGTTTTGTTGCATGTTTTTTATTAGACAAAATTCCACATATAAATCTTTAGAATACATTGCACCCGATTCGCCATATACCAAGAAGAGAAGCTATAGTAAAAACTCGAGGAATGCCAGGGTTATATTCCAATAAACAAGGTAAAAGGTCAGAATTTGGGATGAGCCACCGAACACTGCACCTTTTGCATTATTTATGTGTGTGCCATCTTTTCTATATAATTTTAAATTATCATTACTCCAAAAACCATTTCCGTTATATTTACCATTGTTTACGGTTGATTGAGCACATTTATTGCATCATGCAAATTCAACTTTTCCGCCATTTCTCACAGCTACTACTTTTCACACATCACCATATTATGTATTCCATCAACATAACGTATACCGATACAACAAAGTATTTGACATGTTGGAAGAAAAAGAGACATGGCAAGAGTAAAATCATTTTATTTGAAGAATACCTGATACCTTTATAATTTGAATATATAAATCTCCGCTTCCAGAGAAAAGGAAATGGGGAGTTTCAGATTTTTTTTCTTTCTACTTTCTGCGTCGAATTTCTAAGAATTTTCCAAAAAATCATTTTCATGGGATGCGCTATTATAGTTGTGTTATTGTTTTGATTACCATACGCTAATGTCATGAACCTTTATACCTTTTATTCGCGGAATGTTACATAAATTTACATAAAATACTTATTGCTCACGTAGTAGCAGAGTCAAGTGGTTTACCGTAAAAGTTAAATAATAAGTATGTATGTATAGCAATTTATATAAACTGACAGAACTTTCAGGGAAGGAACCCAAAAGTAAAGAAAGTGACATGGCGGTGATAATAATAACCCATATTACAACATTGTCAGGTTAGCATGTTTTGAAACTAGGATAGGATGTTGTTTGACAGTAGGAAACATTTTGGAACGCGAGAGAGACTTATCACAGCATATTATATGCGTCAAAATGTTATATAGTATTTTTGTTAAGCTCTTCGCACAGCTTTAAAATAATGTATTCAATCAGCCTTACTGAGCAAGTACGATAATGCTACGACATAAATGTATAATAATATGGTTGTACCAAGGATTCATTATGGTTCTATTTTGGGAGAAAAGGAGGCAGTAGGGCATATGTCGGTCTAGTTACCCAAATTGCGAAAAAAATCGGAAATAATGATTAACAAGGGACAATGTTTATCATTCCTGATGTCAATGCAAATAATTATTATAACATTACGTTCAACGTTTTTACAAAAAGTGTGCTTATAAAAGAATTTCCAATTAGTTTTGTGACTTATGCACTTCTAGTCTAAATTTAACCACACTTTCTTTTCTGAAATGTCCACCACTCTTGCAACTTTAAATTGCATCATATTCCTAATGAAATTTTAACAATTTATGTAACACTTGGTTTTGCCCCTTCTCCCCAAATACCTGATTCCAAGTATAAAAAAATGCGTATTGATTGTATTATCCCATTAGTAAAGCTAAGCTCTTTGTATCACCCCTGTAATCACATTTTTTGAATGGACAACACAAAAAAACCGGAGAAAGTGCACACATGTTTACAAACGAGTTGCATTGTGGGATAGTTGGTTGTTTCATGACTAAAGTTATGATGAGCCGTGTGTTGTGTTTTCAACAATTGTCACATGAAATAACATCTGACTAGATTTTGCTGAGCTGTGCAACTCGTCCCGTTTTTCATCCGGTTTATTATACATACCTAAATAGGCACACAGGTATATATATACACATTTACCAATCAACATACAATAACAATAGCTAATAATAATATTATGATTATTACCATCCCGACTTACACATAACATTTTATCCTACAATACAATATAATAATGATATGTGGATTACCATTTCCGCATACTATAGATGGTCCATAGAAAGGGACAGAAAAAAAAGGATTAGCCACGCGCATAAATAAATATTGGTTTATTATTCACAGCAGCAAAAAGCAAAGTTGATGTGTTTTTACCTTGCCAGCTTGAGTAAGAGTACATGGCTCACATAGACAGACTATAGACACTCAACTTTTGCAATGTTCCCCTTTCTCTTTAATCAATCTTAAGTATATGTAAAGTAGTGAGTAGTGTGGAGTACATTCATTTTATGATCGAGTTATATTGCTGATAAACAACATTATTAACTTGTGTATCCTAAGTCGTTGGGAATGGTCAATATTACTACTTGGAAAGTATTTATAATACTTTCATTATGGAAATAGCCAGTGTAGCAATACGCCTTGTCTATTTGCGGCGAAATAAATAGTGAATATATGGCTACGCACCTGCAATAAGCCAAGTTAGCAGTACACAAATACATGTAATGTGAGTCAGGATTTAGCCATGTTAATAATCTTTCGTTAGGTCCTTTTCATTTCCAATGGTAAATTTCCAAATTCACTGTTGTCATACGGCGAAACAACGTGCCACATTCCCGTAAATTTCCCGACGTGCTGTTGCGGCACACTCTTTTTATATCCTTTTGTGGGAAAATGTCAGAAATAGATTTTAAACCACTCAAGTCTTAACGAATTGCACCTTTTTTGTTGCATTCAATGTCATAAGCTGCTGGATTGGCATGATGACTGACCTCCATGTTCCGACTTATTTATTTTTTAATATTTTAATAAAATTCCCAAAATAACTTTCCGAATTTGAGTGTATCACATTGCCCCATCTGAACTATCCAAGTAAGGGGTAAGCTTTCAAAGCATATTATACTACCACAAAACATTAGAATCCCATTACTGTTTACATTTAATGCTGGCATTCACTCAACCTCAGGCTATATTTGCATTCCAGTAACCAGTGATCAAATATATAAAATGGTGGGTTAGGTTAGTGAACATTGGCACTACACAGCAAATAAGAATAATAAATCTATTAATGAAGTCATGAGTGCTTTCATTTCTCACGCGGTTGCCAAGAATATATGGTTATCAAATTACGTATTCTCTTCGTTAACACAAAAAATGCCTTCAATATTATCATTATTATTTTTTGTGACGCATTCAACTGCGTTATTTTTTATTCTTCGTTTCGCACCTCAGTACATACATTTGTTTGTAAAGTTTCAAGCTTCGAAAGCAAACTACAAAACATGTCTCGGGAGCCACGAATAAAATGTGTAAATGGAATTTACACATTTAATATGTAACGCTTTTTGCTTTGCTACTTTGATAACCCGTTGTTCATCATCATGTTCATAACATGTTGCATCGCAGTAATGGTTGGGGGCGATTATGATTCATTTATGATATGTTCACGTTCCAACTTGTATCTTTTTTTCTTCATTACATGAGGACAAGACAATAATACCTTGAAATAACAATAGGAACTGTATCGTTCAGAAATCAGAATATTACACAAGTATCGTATCCCTTCATTGTTTTTGTTGGGTTTTCTTTCTTTCACTTTTAATAGCAAAGCTTCTTGTTTATTTATAAACGGAAAAAACACACAGAATGAAAAACCGAGTGTTAGACGTCGACATAGCAAAAAAAATCTGCAAATATGTAGGTATGTCCTAAATTCTTCTCTCTTAAAAAAATAGTACAAGTAGTAGTAGTAGTAGTAGTAGTGCAGACAGAGAGAAAATATTTTGAGTCGAGTTCTCAGAAAGTTCATAGAATTTCATTCACAAACCGGGACACGGAAATGTGTGATGAGACGAACTGGAAACAAGTAATATGAGCATGAACAAAAACACTGTACACTATATACATGCACAACCAAAAACTTGCACTGTTCTTCAAAAATACCGTATTATACAGAGCTTTGTTTATTTTTCTTTAACTAAGCTCCTATGGTGCAGTTCTTACAAAAAACATGGACTACTGTCAGACTGTGGAATAGTTCTTATTAAAACTGGCACACCACACAGAGGAGTGCAAAAAAAACTTGATAATAATTTTCAACATAAAAAATGTTACTTGAAATAGTTGAGGCAGTCGTTTGTTCTTATTTTTTTTGCTACCATCGTTTTGTGTGAGATAAGTGGTATGTATGAAGTGGTATGTAAATGTACATTTGTGCAAGTAATAAGCTCATTCATTTTCAGTTGATCTGGAATATGTGGAAGGTAATTTCCGTTCTCCTTTCACTGTTCCATTATTATTCCAGGCTGATCCTCATTTGAAGTTAGAAAACTAGGAAGTCATGCATATTTTAGGCATAAAGCTTAAATAAGAAAATTTAATAATTTTTTTGTCAAATAATAATTTTTAATGCACTGCCAATGTACCACCACCAACCAAACTCATTTTAGGTCGAGATATTTGTATTAAAATATTTTATTTATGCATTTATTATCGTTTCATTTATTTACGAGCAAAAAGTGAATGTGACGTCGTATTTCATTTTACAGTTAAAAGGGAATTTACTTTTTAAACCATTTTATTTCGCTGTTTGTTAAAATATCATGTAAAATACAATGATATTCATAAAAAACAAGTCGTAATTACTGGTTGTGGGCTATATGATATTTTTTTATTACGCTCATATAATTCACTCCATTAGTATGCTCATTTGTCATTCAAAGAGACAAGGCATAAAAGACTGAGTGGGATATAAGGATGGAGAAGATAATAAAGTGTGCTAATTTGCAAAATTTATCAAATCGTTTGAGTTGGACGAAATGAGAGGACTTTACTCGCTCTCTCTGTCTCTCTCTCCTTGTCAGTTGATCCCACTTCTTTTATTTGTACATCTATTTTTCTCTTATTCTTCTCTTCTTGTCCCTGTCCTCCTAATACGAAATTGGGAGACGTGACATGTACGCACAAAAAATACCGAACTAAAGAAGGGATGATAATGATGAGTAGGAGCATGGGGAGAAGGCAACTAAGAGGGCGAACAAGTGTGTGGAATGCACAAGTCACCGTTGTTGTCGAGATGTATTTTTTGTGCTCCTTTTCTAGTTGTTGTTGGAATTATTATTGTTAGTAAAATGAAACTTGAAGTCAGCTCTTAAGCCGTCTTTCTTTTTCTTTTCTTTTTTATCTCAAACTAATGTAATAGTGGCACTAACAACAACAAGGGCAAATGATGAGACAGAGGGGAAACCAAGAAAATGCCTTTGTAATAACATGAGCGACATTGTCAGCGTCCTCGTAGTTGTCATTATGATCCTCATTCTCATCCTCGTCATCATCATCGACCTTTTGACAATGATGACAAACTTTTCTCTCTCTCTCTCTCTCTGTGTCTTATTTGTATTTTTCTTTGCAATTCTCCCCATGTTAAACAAAAAAGTGCCCATCAAATCACAGTAACGCCAACATTAAGGGGTTATATGATTACAACCTCTATGGAGTTTCGCAAATTTACAAAGAGATGATGTGGTATTATCGTCATATTTTTTCTTCCTTT
>JAITYZ010001294.1:0-16196 GCA_027744595.1 Paronellides praefectus | reverse complement strand
AATCACAAAGAAAAACAGAGAGGACAAGGAACATCAATTATGGGAATTGGCGTGTAAAAAATCGGTGCCAGAGCGTCTGCTGATGCTTCTCCTACCGACTCGTCTTACTCACACACACATATCCACGCTCATTCACTCACTCACGGGCTCCCATATTATATGGACCTGCCAAAAGCATACATCTTTTCAATTGAAGCCATTATCCCCGACTGTTTATTTTCAACAAAGTGTATCATCATCCTGATGAGCCTGTCTCTCAAAAGTACCATTTCAATTCATCTACAACTACTACTACCTTTCTCCATCTTGACTTGTCTGAAACTTCATGACGCACTTTCTATACCAGAGATATACATAATATCACTGTAATCATCATTATATTACATGCAATGGTATGTACCTAGATGAAAACCTAAATTACACTCCCCAGAGCACCAACAAGTTCGACAGGTACAGAGTACAGAGTACACACACACCAGCTTGTATTTATGTTTCTCTCCCACACACAAGGATTTTCCCTTGTGAAAGGACATACGCAACACAATAGGATCATAGAATGTAATATTTAACTATAAAAGCAAATAATGATTGAACTTTCTTTCAAAGGAAATTGTAGGAGGAAGCTGAGAGCATGCATATATGGCTATATAGTACGTACATAAAAAGCGTCTGGTTGCTTTGCTGCTGCTGATACAAATAGTCATGCACATGATGCCGCTTTTCACTCAAAGGGAATCACTGCTGTTGTGTTCCAGTACAGTCGACATGAAATAAAAATATACGCCTTCACAATAACATGCTTATCCATTTTCATGGAGGAGCATCCCTGCTGCACTGGTGGTGGTACACTACTACTAGTCAGGTAAACATGGACATTAGGACTCCATTAATGAAAAGTTACATACGTTACGTCCTCCTATAACTTTGCCTTCAACGACTTCAAATTGTTTTAGTCGTATGGGGTAAAGTGATAAAATAATAATACACAAATATATATTCTTTTATAGTAGTCGTGGTGTTGGTGGTGGTGATGGAAGTAGTGGGAGCAAAAGTGAATTTTGTTTTGTGTGCTACGTACCAACGATGAACAATGCGTGGATATACTATACACTAAACACACAGATTGCATATGTCTTTTATGTCTGTGTGTATGGAACAAGCGCCCAGTTCCTCAACTGTACCGAAATCGATTGGAAGGAATGGGCACGCCCGAGTTTCCAAGCATGTCACTTGCCACTTCTTCGTACACATTTTATACAGACATGTTTTAGTAAAAAGCTTCACTCCTTCTTTCCCTCTCTCTCTCTCTCTCTCTGTGCTTTTTTTAGCTGTCTATATATACATGCATATATTGAGTGCGGTGTACTTTATACTCATTATTATATAAGCACAGGTTAAGTTTCATTTTTCTTCTCTTTTCCACAAAATAGCATTAGAAAAAGGAGAAGACGTAAATACATAAAAAAATAAAGAAAAAACTGTGAAAACATTTTCTCTCTTCTCTGTCTTCTCTCGCAATAACGTATATACGTACGTGCGTAGTTAAATATCAGCAGTGGCAGGAGCAGCAGTAGTGTGGCGAATGTTTTAAGCGCCTTCTTTCATGTGTATACAAACCTATCTATATACCTATCTACTCTGTGGCAAAATTCAAGTGCAAAAGAAAATCCAATGAGATATAATATGCTTTCCTGGTGGTATACCTATTGTAACAAAAAAAGAACAGAAAAAGGAGCAGAAATATCCTGTTTTGCTGCTGAAATTGAAATTGTACCGAGCATAGGATCATCATCATAATATATATATAGCATACCAAACACAAACACATGTCTCTCCTCCTCAAAATACATACGTGCATCAGATTAAGATTTTCTGTTGTTAATTCTGTTTTTTAGCAGAGAGAAGAAAAAAAAACTGCTGTGTTATATAATTTATTATTATCCTTGCTTTCATGTCATATGATAGGATTCAACAGAGTACTTTCATACATTTTGAAATAAGCGTGGATATTTTTTATTTTAGCGGAAACCTCTTTCAACTTTCTTTCTGAAAATGTATACAAGTAGTATGTACATAGGTAGTTATATATGCATAACATTGAAACACCTTTCGCTACAACACTATGTGCATAGCCTATATGTTTTGTTATGTTTTCATGGCAGAAAATTGTAGGATATATAATATGACGTAGGTATAGTTGCATTATGCACATATCTTTTTTACGTATCAGCAACTCAACAACTTGATATGGAACAGATCCCGAAGTAATATATTTTTTTACACATGTACATCATATGCACATATGAATGAGTGGCACTTACACTTGCGTAGAAACTGGATACATTTATATATATATTTATTTATGTCCCAAAAAGAAATAATGGCACGTTCACTGCTATCATCCAACAGCATCCAGTGAAGACTTTCAATTCAAATCCAACTCAAAGTGAAGAAGAACAGCAGGAGTAGTCTTGTCGTCCTTCTTTTTAGTGTAAATACAAATTGGAAGGGAAAAAAGTGTATCTGTGTACAGAGATATTATACATAATATATATTACGGAGAGAGAGAGAGCGAAAGTAGAGAATGTTGGTAGTAAGGAAAAGCAACAACCGAAAAAAGAGGTAAAAAGATTTGGAGAGTGTGTGTTGCGATGTTGTGTGTGGACATACATACCTACCTATGTATTTATGTATATTATTATGTTGTGTAGTCGAGAGCCAAAAAGGAAACCTGCCAATTGGCCAAATCTCCCGTACTTTAAGTAGTTGCAAGTGCTGTGAAACCAAAAGGGAAAGGTGTTAAAAAAAAAGTTTACACACATTGGAATACTACCACTACTGCCACCACCACTGCTATACTACTATCATCATGTAAACTGCAAAACCAAATCATATATATATATATAATATGGTTTTGTATACAAATGTGTGGTGGTTTAAAAAATAGAAGTTGATAGTTGATATGTTTGTATTTCACATAGCAAAAGCAATAAGCATATTATTACACATTGAAGAAAGTAGTATACAGTGCACAGTGCACACCACACCACCACCACAAAAGTCTTCATGAAAGATAAAAAAATGCTTGTTACTATGATTGTTGGAAGGTGAAAAAGTGCACCATTTACACTTGCATACAAAAAAAATAACCCGAGTATTTTCTTTTCTCGGGTAATAAAAGTACTGCTGATTGTTGTACAGGAAAGAGAATCTTTACAATTACGCACACTAATAAAAGTGGACAAACTAGAATGATAAATTGTGAAGTTCATAATTTATAACATAAACTAACAACCCGTCAAAAGACATTTACTAATGTAGATTGGGATTTAAAAAACCATTATTAAGAGTGGCGTTTAACTTTAGCTTTTACAGTTCGTCAACAAGTTGGGTAAAGGGTGAGAGTGGACAGTGCTAATTCAAGATGGAAAGTATATTTTTACTTCCTGTGAAAAGGAAAGGTGAAAGCACACAGGAAATATTTTTTGCTAGCTAACTGCACACATACACGCACTATTATAAAGCATGTGTGGTGGAAAGTGCGACCAAAATAAATAGTTGGCCAAGTATTTAAAACCGTTAAAATCTCTCACGAGTCTACCAAGTACTCTTATTCCAATACATATAGCATAAAGCTACATGATCAGCTTAATACATGTTAGATTATTCATACAAGTCAGTTAATCTACTTAAGAGTGACTTTTGAGAACAAGTAGTAGTTCCAATATACTAATTGCTACGTATTACGTTTAAATTAAAAGTATTTCATGTTTGTGATAGGAAGTGCTGGCACCGACTTTCACAACAAGCGCATGTAGTATATTCGTCTAAGAATCCAAATAATAGTTCCCGTATTACTATTTAAAAAATTCCATTATTTCATATTTCGTCACTACTACTTCAAAAGTATATCGGTGTACTTAAAACAGTTTAAAGAGTAAAGAAAAAAGTAATTACAGATTCCATTCCGCTTGCATATGAATATTTTAGAGCGAGTCAGTACACTCCATTTTTCAGCTTTAAAAGGAAAAGGCAAAGAAATTGCAAGTTGCCATTTACAAGAAATAAATCTCGTTAATTAATTCTACATAATATAGTACATCTCATTATATATAGTCATTATACTCGTATTTTACTGTATGTCTAAATATTATTATTGAAATGTATTATCGCTGCAGTATTTTGTTTTCGTCAACTCGTTAGCGTAATAAAACATTCATGACAAATGTACATGATAACAACAAGAGGCGTATAAGAGAACAAGATTATTATGGACAAATGGGAGGAATAATGATATATGTATACATGCATATATATTGATGATGGAAGACTGTAAAAAAGTGTGGTGGATTTGGATGGTGTTGTGGGTAAAAAACGGAAATACGCTGTGTGTAGTTGAATGACTACCATTACTACAAAAAACCACAAAAAGGATAGACGCACACAAACACAAATAAACTTTAGCAGCATCAGCAGTTTTCATTCTAAATAGCAAAAAAGAAGAAGAAAAAGAAAAAAAAACTCTCTTTCTACTTGCTTTATATATTTCGACTCGACTCGATAACTCAACTCGACAAGAACTTTTTAATAATCCTTTTCATTAATGTTTGCATGAATGTTCTTCTATGTACCAAACCACAAATTTTTTATTTCGCAAAAAGAAGAATGATTACAACTTCTTGGGTGCTACTTGGTAAAGAACTGTAAACTAAACTGCAAATTATCATCATCATCATCAACTACAACAACATATAAACGATGTTTTTGATATCTTTTTCATCAGAGAACATGAAAAGAAGCATGATTTTTTCATTATTGTCTTGATAATTGCTACACCAGCAGCAAGCACAACACAAGTACCTCCATTTTTTGTACTCCTTCATCTCTTCGCCGTGCTTGTGTTGATTTTTTTGTGTTGTGATTCATTCGTCGTTGGTTGCTGGTACGTGACATTTTCTCCGTCAAGCTCGAGTGACAGCATCATCATCACTGCTACTGGATCATATTAAAAGCTTGTATGATATATTCTTTAAAAGGAAACACCACCGTACCGACAGCAAGAAAATAATAATAATAATTTTTTAATACATGTGCATAGGAACAAGCAAGCATAAAAGCACAAAAAGTAAGCGAGCATGCAAGTGGAAATTGATACACGATAATAATGAATAGCTCTAAAATTCGGAAGAAATGGGTATGACTCACATCATCAGACTCGACAAACGCTGAGTGAATGTGTGTGTTGACTTGTGTGAAGCTGTCAACTTGGAAGCTTTAAAAAAAAGTGAAATTAAATACATAGCACCAGCACCACCAGTGTGTGTGTAGTTTATTATACCGCTATACAAAACATTATTGAAAAAATCCTGTGTTCGTTATTATTATTTTTTCTTCTTTATCTTTCATCATCCCATCCCATCTATCTAGGCTACAGCTCTTCTCAGAAATCGTATATAACTTATTGTGCTAGTTGAGCTCGCGCGCTCATTATCCTCATTCATCTGATTCTCAACCGACAGACATTCCAGTTTTTTTAGTAGGAGAAAGAAGAGGTGGCAAGTGGTGGCACTACAGACAAGAGTGGTTTAGAAAAACCCATACGATATATGTCATTTAAAATGTTTCTCGATTAAATATATATAGGTAAACGGGTGTACTATGAAATATTAGATCAGAGCGAGGGATCAGCTTCCATCAAATCTTCAAAATAGATTTGTGCTAAACCGAAATTATTGTATTTAAAGAATTTCAAGGTATTCAAAAATGGTCATCACGTTTATAATACATTAAGCAATGTGGCAAAAAATTACAGGTTGTAGTTGCATGATTATGATTACGTTTCATGAGGAACAGTTTAGGGTTCGGAAAAGGACCTGTCACGCCCAATTATTCAATATTGCCATATTATAGGGCACACAAGAGTTTAAAAAAAGCTATTCGCACATGTGAAACAGACTTGCTTACATGCTCGACTAAGTATACTTGTGTAGTATACCATATAAGTATATATATACATATATAAGTATATATACAACTACAGGGAAAATATATATACCTAGTTGTATTGGATATAAAAAAAGTCCACTTGTGTTCAACAAAAAAAAGTTTGTAAAGAAAGTATCCGATTTTCGTCGGAATAAAAAGCTGCCACACTGCAGATCAAACGTGAGAGCTTGCACTGTGTCCCCGCTGAAAGTTCCACAACGACGGTCACAAGCAATTCCAGTTCTAATAACGCTCGAAGCGTTAACAACGTGAACAGTACCAGTGGCCAGGCAGGCCGGGTTTGTGTCATGAGTGCAGATCTCAGCCTGAAAATTGATACACCCGCTGAAAGTATCGAAGCACTTGCAAAGGAGGCTGAAGCCCTCAAGGCCAAACTTGAAGAGGAGAGACAGAAACTCAATGATGTTGCATGTAAGTATTTAGTAGAATATTATGCTCTTTTCATACATCTCAAACTAATTTCTCTAGTTTTCACTTACAAAACTGGTGACAAAACTTGCTTGCAAAATGCTCCATGAAAGTAACTATCTAACTTAATTGTAGTTTTTTATACATGTAGCCTTATCTCTTCGTTCGTACATTATACAAGTGATACACTTTTCACCGTTATACGTACAGTCCCCGTACTACCGCCATAAGTTTTTGCTTAACGACGGCGAAATCATATCGGAAAATAAATTTGTTTAAAAAATAAATCCTTTTAAATAACAGGTTATGTTAAAAATATTTTTGGGGTCTGGAAATCGCAATGGTTTAAGCTTTTACTTTATAAGCTTGAAAGCCAATTTTGGTCAAAATTGGTCAGCTAGTTTAATCATGAATTTTATTTCAACGGACTGCGACGCCAAGCCCCGATCATGTAATATAATGAGATTTATTTGACACGTTGTAAAAAAGTGGCTATCTATAAATAACTAAAAATTAGGTAGGTAAATGACTAGGATTTGGTGAACATTGTGAACGCAAATCATTATTGATTTTGTCATGTCAATTATCCGTCCGTCGTGCCGTCAGTCCCTCTATCCCAAAACAACATGCACACATGTGCATACCTAAATACGTCAACATAATTTCCTCCAAACTCATGTACTTGAGCAGAGACGAAGCGCTGGAATCCTATTTATTTTAGGTCGAGTCGGTCCTCAAAAAGGGGAGGAAACACGGTTTTCTTTTTCATTAAACCTACCGTACATGATACAGTTCTCATTTATTAATAAAACCAAATTACCCGACAAAACATCCCTCCATTTCAAATCCTGTATGGTTTTAGAGTAGCTAGAAAAGCGTGTCATGTATAATCCAGGTCGTGCAGAAACATGCCAGGTGAAGGAGGCAAGTAGAAGGTTTCCACTAAATGTTTTTCCACAACATTTTGCTTTCCTCAAATTTCACATGCTGATACCTTCATAAGGCAAATGAGTACATTAACTCCATTATACAACGCAGGGAAACATAAATTTATGCTTAATAATGACATTAATGACCTTGGATCATTTTAGACATTTCGATGGGAATCGAAAACGAAAAAAAGTATCTACGCATACATACATGAGTAATTATTAATTATTTTTTTCGTTACAGATTTGAAAATAAGAATTCGAGCTAATTATTTTTAATTTTGAGTCGAAGCTGAGAAACCTTGTTGGATGGGTTTTATGGGTTCACCCCAATTTTCATGATTCTTTTTTTGTATGCAAAATGAATAGGAAATATATGAATACAGTTTTTACGTCAAGATTTTCATATTGGATATGACAAGACAGTTTTTTAAATGTCAACTTTTTGGAAATCAGCCCATATGTTGAGACCCAAACTTTTTGATGTCACTTGTTTCCTCTCAGACACGCTTGATAGAAATCTTGTGCTCTCATACGAAATTTTTTAAGTATTTTTTTCCCGGCTACCATTGTACTTGTAATCTCAAAATACATATTATACATTCACTCAGAGCCCATTAATTATTAATGTAATTGTAACAAACTTTATGAGATGTCGTACGCTTGTAAACTTAGCGGGCTATACATATTTTATTGGGTCCCTGAACACGGCACAAGGCTAAAAATGCTGGATTATTACAAAAGTGAACCAAATAGATCCCAGTATACTTGATGTGTGCATTGTTCATAGTATGAAATGAACTTCATACAAATCTCCGTGTCAGTCCAAATACCAGACTACACAACATAACTATAACGAACCATTAGTGGAATGCCTGATGAAGACTTACGGCTGTATAAGCGCATGAAAATAAAAGCATCAATAAAAATAATAATACAAAATGGATGTAATGTAAAAATGAACTTCCTTTAGTTAAAGTTTATATTAACAACTCTAAAGAGAGATTCCTTATTTTGGAGTCAATGGTTTTTTTGTGTATATATATTTTTATATCAACAAACGTATTAATATAATGCATCATACTGTATAGGCACAATTGTAGAATTCGCTATCAGTACAAGTTTATGTGGTCGTGAGGCATGTCCCCACAAAATTCCAGTTTGTCTAATACCTTGTATGGAATTTTCCACTATCGCGTTATCAATAAAACAGAGAGATATTTGAGAAAAAAATCTTTTACATGCTTCCATCCGTAGCTTCTTTCTTCATTCATTCATATATTTTTTTCATTTTGACACGACATTTTGTTCATATGCCATATTTTTTCCCACTACGCCACACATCTCACATTCAACATACATTCATTTTGGCTTGAGTGAAAGCTTAACGCGTTAAATTATTTAGATGTTTTCGGAAATACCTTGAAATGGGTTTGTACGAGAAAAAAATATATGAGCAAAAGGGAACAACAGCAGCACAATGGTAGATACACAGACACATATCAAATATCAGACATAAACAACATATGAATGTCAAGCAGAAGCAGAGAGAGAAGCTCTCGTAAGAAGCAGAAAAGTTTCGTGTTCATGACAGATGAAAAATTCCAAGAATTTACGGCAGCTTTTAATATTACAACACATTGCACGATATTTTTTCCCCGTATTTCCATCACCTCGATGAGAATATTATTGGGAATGCCATCAGAACAAAAAGCGTCGCTATTTTCTTCCTTTTATTTTTCCTCAATTATCGAATACCAACGACGTAAACATGCTTTATTATTTATCGGAGTAATAGAAAACACTTTTTTATATTTGGCTGTTTTGAAGGAATTTATCATGTAGCCGTGAATTCAAACTTTGTCATTCATTATTTCATTGGTTTGTACTCTCCGTTCTTTTAAAAATTGGAAATGGAAAATAATTGTTTTGTCATAAATTTTGGAGTAATCACTTAAAAGACAAAGACTTTGTAAAAATTTATGATTTTTTTATTTCATCTTGTTGTTTTCAGTGTCAACAGTAGCTCAACGACTGGAGAATGTTGGTCAGCTTAACATCAAACACAGGAGAGTTCTCAAAGGTCACCAGGGGAAGGTATTATGCGTGGACTGGTCACAAGATAAACGCCACGTTGTATCATCCTCTCAGGTAAACTGCCTCCCACTCTTTATGCCTTTTATATTTTCGGCTTCCAAATTGAAAAGCGAGAAAATTGCCTGTTACTTTGTACTAAATCGGGTTTTAATTCAATGACACGCTTAATGAACACGGTTTTTACGGTTATTTTGGTTTTACAGGACGGGAAAGTAATAATATGGGATGCATTCACCACCAACAAAGAGCACGCCATCGCAATGCCCACTACGTGGGTGATGGCATGCTCATATGGTCCTTCAGGAACTGTGATCGCTTGCGGGTAATAATTTAATATTTTTTTGCCACATCATAACATAATATAATATTATATACCTATTATTATGATATAACAATAATGTATATCCACTCTCTCTCATCAAGTTAATTGCATTTGTATGAACATCATCAAAAGACAACATTGTGTGTGTGTGCGCTTGTTAGTTGAGCAAACACCAGAGCAAAAACTCTGCTTTGTAGCATCTCATTAATTTAATCTTTGTACTCTCTGCGCTACGTTTTACGTGGAAAAACATACGCAATTAACTATGTTTGTGTTTGCATATAATATGCGGATTGTTAATGAGCGCTGCCACTCTGCTGCTATACAACTACCATGCTCGCCTCTTGTTTGTCGTTTTGTTCCGGTGTGGTTGGCTCTGTTGATAATATGCAAACATCAAACTTGTTTTTGTGGTTTCATACGTAATTACGTAAAAAAATGAAAATGAAACGGGGATGAGTTTAGGAAACAAAGTCCATAGTATTTTTTGATGTTATATTCAATCAACGTTCTCATCTCAAATGTGGCTTTTATCAATTGAACATAATACACATGTAAAATGTTATTTAAGTGTACATGTTCAATTGAGTTACTGGTTAATGAGTTATATATTGTATTTCATTTCAGAAAATACTCATCCAATTTACTATCGTTTTACCGACAAAAAAGGTAGACGTCAGGATAGTGTGACTTTGCTCCTTGGTCTTTTCCAAAAGGACTATGAAAGGGAATGTATTTTGCTAAACACGTTTTCTGTCATCAGAAAATTTTAAACTTATTTGTCGAGAGATTGATTAGATTTATTTTTCTAATTTATGATTCAAATGAGCATTTGGAATAGTAATTAGTAATTCATATTAAAAATCATAATTAAACCCCTTTCTCCGTTTTGCAGAGGGCTGGATAATAAGGTTACTGTGTATCCCCTGTCCTTGGAAGATGACTCAACCCAACGAAAAAAGCCAGTGGGAACTCATACCTCTTACACTGCCTGTTGTACATTCCTTCCTTACTCAGACTATCAGGTTAATACCCAAAGGGTTTTTTTTAAAGATGGGATCTCTCTAGTCTAAATTTACAGAGTAAATTATAAAAACCACTTTGTTGACTGTTTGATGACGTTGCAGATCTTGAGTGGTAGTGGTGATAGCACATGTGCGTTATGGGATGTGGAATCCGGTTCGAGATTACAAAGCTTTCATGGTCACACTGGGGATGTCATGTCTTTGGATCTTGCCCCACAAGAAAACGGAAACACTTTTGTCTCAGCTGTAAGCTTTGCTCTATAGCTCTATGCTCTATACATTGTAATAATGATACGCAAGATGAAAATATAAAAAGAAAGTTGACACCTGTTGTGTTTTGTCATTTGTGTAATTGTGAACACAGGGCTGCGACAGAAAAGCGTTGATCTGGGACATGAGAACCGGCCAATGTGTACAAACATTTGATGGTCATGAGAGTGATATCAATACTGTTAAATTTCATCCAAGTGGAGATGCGATAGCTACTGGCTCCGACGATGCGACGGTAGGTTTACATAAATTTGATTGTAAAATTATTCCCGTGTTTTATCTTACCTTTTTGTTAGAATATCTTCAAAAAAATACGTCAAGTAGGAATATTGAAAAAGTTTGAATTTTTTTTCTCATTTTGACACAAACTTTGAAGAAGAGCTCAAGGAATCTTGAGAGTTGCTTGGATAGTTTATCTTTTTTTCCTCTTCGTATCCCTAAGTGTATGTTTAATAAAATAGTATATTAAATGATTTTTTTGTGTGTGTTCCTTTTATACAGCTTCGTGTAAGACTTTTTTTCCAACTCACTCATAAAAAAGGACTTTTTTCTTCTTCTTTTATCCTTTCCTACTTTGTTCTTTTCCCATCACAACTCATAATATATGTACATAGGTATACCTATATCCACGCGCATTTGCACATTCAAGTAGGTATATACCTACACGTCTATACACACAGCTCACTAATAGATTCCTTTACAAAATACATAATGTTTAAACAAAATTGTATCAACTCTTATCATTTTAAGGGCTATTACACTCACATCATCTCATCTTCTACCTGCGCGCTTTCATTTTGACTCAATCTTCTTTAGTTCCACAGGCATATTTTTTTTTCCTTTCTCCCCTTTTTTTCTACTTAACGCGAGAATATAGAGAGAAAGCGATAATAAGTACATGATTTTTTTTACCCGCAATAGATCTCTTCCATCTTTGCACTCCTCTCTGGCGTAAGCGTAACTCTTGGCATTTTCCTGTTCTCTTTATTGTTCAAAAGCAATAATGTGAACTGAATCCTTTTTTCTTGTTCAAGCTTTGCTTTTTTGCCTTTGATATTTGTGCACCCTCTGCTAAAACTTTTTTTTCTTCCTCACCGCATATAACGTTCAAGTGGCCTACTAAACACCTCTCTACCTTCTACACATCCATTTATCTCCTGTTCTTTTTTTCTTTAAAAAACGCCAATATTCAATACTAACCTTTCGTTCTATTTTCTGCTTACACTTTTCCTTGAAAAAAATTGTATCCTTTCCTTTTGTATATCTTATCATCATCATCGTCTTCTTCAAAAGCTTTTTTCTCGTCCTTTTTATTTAACTTTCCTTTCACATCACATCCGTTCTTTTTTTAGGGGGTTGCCGCAGGGGAACTTTTTTTCACCAAGGGTTTCACTATTTTTCTTTTAAATTAATGCTGCTCCCTTTTTTCAAGCGGCTTCATTCACCAAACATTTTCAACGTCATCATCTTTAGCAGGGTTTTTTTCTTCGCCTTTTATTATGAAAAAAGGTTCAAATATTATCGTCAGTCGGGTGGTTATGTGTGTGATCCCTTATTACACACACATACACACAAGTGCCATTATTTTCTCTTTTCACCAATTAGAAACAACCTGTGTGCTTAAACTGATACATGCTTTTGCTGTTGCTACATTCCTCCAATTTCAAAGGTCTCCGGGTCATGCTGTTGTTGCCTTGTAGAATATATATACTTTATTATTATGTTATGCTTCCAAACATGCTATATATTTCTATTTTGCTCCCTATTTTTTTGTGTTCCATGTAATATAATTCATTTTCATTACCTTTTTCCTTTTATGAATCCCAAACTGTTATGCTTTCTGCTCCTTTCCACCGTCGGCGTAATTTTTACTATTTCACACTCGAAAGGAGCTGTAAAAAAATAATAAGTACTGTATATATAGAGCACATGCATTATATAGATACATATCTATATTCATTAGTGGGCTATGATGATGTTGGTGGAGAAAGCAGCAGAATAAAAAAAGAAGCGAGAAAAAAATTATTGTCATTTTAACTTCCAGTCACGTATTCACTTCATCATTTACCGCATGCCCTTTTTCACATTCTTTCCCTCTCCCAACCTAATAAAAATAAAGTAGGACCAAGTCAAGTAAAAATACCTCTGTAAATGGAAATGGAATAAGAGTAGCTCAATAGAGTCCAGTAAATGATATACTGACATGGGTAGACATACTATAATATGTATACATATGTATATATATTTATTTGTATAGCATGGGTGGTGTATGTAGGTATTGCTCCGTCTTGCGAAAAGAAAAACGAAATGATCACTCAGGCTTGAAGGTTTTTTCATTACAAACTGTGTAGATTGTAGTGTGTGTAATTCACAAGTTGGCAATTCCCGATCTTTGATGATGGAACGACGATGACGGATGCATCTTACGTGTTTTCAACAATATTTTTTTTTTGTTGGAGACATTCAATCCATGTTAATATACGTACATTATTGAACATGTTCCATGGATGTATGTAAACATTAGTGTATATGATATATTGTATAACCCTTTGCATATTTAACGAAAAAGAGGATACAATTTTTTTATAGCTATAAATAAAAACATAAATATTATAAAGTTTGGTGTATGTACCTATATATCATTCATCATACCTATTTTCCTAAATGCGCGCTTTTACCTTTTAAGTGGTTTATGTAAAAGCCCTACAACAAGAGAAAAAAGCTAGAGTTTTTTGTAGATGCACATATTACACAAACCTATTATGCGCTTTTCATAATCGGATTATTCAGAAAAATCTCTTTGAAGTATTTACAGTGTAGTTTACAAGGGCTGCTGAGAGAGAGAAGCTGATTGTTTATTTAGTTCTGAAGATGCACCTACAAAAAACAATTTAGCCCGTGTAGTTCCAAGTCCCAATCCCTTTCCAGCACTATAACTTCTTAAATAACTGTCATAAACACAATATCCTTCTTTTTTTCTAATAATAAAGTTACCCAAGAAAAGTTTTTTTTGTTTTTATTCTTTCAAACTACATATTATGCCATTCTATATACCTACCGTAATATAATATGTATGTATGTATGTTATACCAAAAGTAACATGTTTTTTCAAGGGCTGCTGAGAGAGAGAAGCTGATTGTTTATTTAGTTCTGAAGATGCACCTACAAAAACCAATTTAGCCCGTGTAGTTCCAAGTCCCAATCCCTTTCCAGCACTAACTTCTTAAATAACTGTCATAAATACAATATCCTTCTTTTTTTCTAATAAAAAAAGTTACACAAGAAAAGTTTTTTTTGTTTTCATTCTTTCAAACTACATAATATATTATTATGCCATTATATATACCTACCGTTATATGTATGTATGTTATACCAAAAGTAACATGTTTTTCTCTTTTTTGTTCATTCCAGGTCTGGGCGTAAATGAATCAGTATACAACTTAAAATATTCCAACCATTCTATTTCTACTACAAAAATCGTAATATGTATGTAAAGTACCGTTACTACTATACTACTTGTAATACTGTTATGTGTAACTAACATTAACTTAAAAAGAGGCATTATTATCATTATTCATTATAGTTATATCACGATATTTATTCGTTATTACAAAATTGCATTGTGCGTGCGTACGTTCATAGAAAAAATACATTAACACACACACAAACAACACACAAGAAATACTTATACCTATCTACAATATACTTTAAAACAATTCTACCAACAAAAAACAAAGCGTTCACCTTCATTCTCAGAGATCATCAGTCATTCAACAAAAAAAAATCAGTTTAAAAGAGAAATTCAAAATGTCGAACATACAAACAACCAACAAAAACGAATTCGAAATTCAAAAGGATGTGCTATTTTATATAAAAATACAATATGTGTAAAAAATAAAACCAAAAAAGAAAGTAAACTGAAAAGATTACAGTAACAACAATATAAATATTCTGTTTAAATCCATGCATGTCGAAGGGAACCAAGAGTACTATACTCCTCTCTATTTGTTATTTTCTATCATCGTGTGTTGTAGAGGTATAAAAAATTATATACAAGGTTCAATGTGGTATACCTATAATTCTTTAATTCTGTTAATTTTATTATTGTTGTTGTAAAAATACGCTACGCGTGATCGTCGTCATCAGTTGAATTTATTATGTCAGTCAGTCAATCCATTGATTTATCAAAAACCTGAAAACATCTAAGGCTTCCATAAGTTTAATGAAATACATAGTAAAAAATATGATTATAATTTACAACTTGCATACTTTGCAGCAACATCTTTAAAACAAAAAATCAAGAAAGTCATGACATAACACACAGATACATAAACATACACACAACATAATATATATAGCATTTATATAAATCAATAAAAAAGTCTTGGAAAAAAGTAAATTATTAGAAAAGCATCAACTAGAATTTTACATGATTGCCGCTTTATACAAACTGCTTAATGAAATACATAGTAAAAAATATGATTATAATTTACAACTTGCATACTTTGCAGCAACATCTTTAAAACAAAAAATCAACAAAGTCATGACATAACACACACATACATAAACATACACACAACATAATATATATAGTATTTATATAAATCAATTAAAAAAATCTTGGAAAAAAGTAAATTATTAGAAAAGCATCAACTAGAATTTTACATGATTGCCGCTTTATACAAACTGCAAAAATTGCATTTATAATTAGATGCGCCCAAGTACATTTGTTATTTAGTTATTATTATTAATATCAATACCAAAAAATGCGGTTGAAAAGTTTAAATAAAAAAAATTAATAATTTTAAAACAAAATAAATCATCTTAACACGTCGACGCTATATACATTATTATTATTATTACTACTGTTAATATACTGTATGTATACTACTATTGTAGCATGCGTTTACAACGACAAAAAACATGTGCTGTGCTGACTCTAAAAAATTTACTACTGTGTGTAATAGTAATTAATTACTATACAGTTTCGAATCAATTAGTAATTAATTTTTTTACCATTTGTTAGAAGAAAATAAACCTGTTGTTGAGAATCCTATACCAAATATATATACCTACCTATCTACCTACATAATAATTAATAATATGATTGTGAGTTAAATATATTCATTGATTTTTTTT
>JAITYZ010001293.1:0-11927 GCA_027744595.1 Paronellides praefectus | reverse complement strand
ATAAAAAATGCAACGCAACGTGAAATATTGTATTCTGTCTAAAGATAATGATGCACTAAAAGAGTTATAGAGGTAATTTCCTATTTTATATCGTACATGAATGAACAGTTCCAACCGGTTACGTGCTCAGTTTTTCTTTAGAAAAATTTGTCAACCATGAATGAGTTCAGTTGGTTAAAAAGTGTATTGCGCCCATATCTATTATTTTGGCAAAACAAAAGGAAGAGTAAAAGAATGTGTAGAAAAACACAATGCATACTAATATATATACAGGTGAGAGGAAAAGTTGCTTCAGTTGAGTATAGACTTATAGAGAGCATATGGCCTTTTGTATTTCTTTATGTACTGTACTCACAATCAGTTAAATACAAACTATTAAATAAATATTTTCAGTTCCCAAACTTTAAATTGGTGAATTTTGCATTTAAATTTCAAACTGGTACAGGACTGTTTGCTTGTTTTCTAAGTGCAATGCATATTATTCTCCACCAGATCATGATCAGTTTTGAGTTGAATTTACGAGTTAAGAAAAATTAAATGTTTTGACCAAGGTTTACTTATATTAGTTTGTATTTTATATAATCCGATTACTGTTCATTCCCGAGTCCATCCATCTTTGGGTTTCTGGCAAAAAGCGGGAAATTTTAGCACAAAACGGAATTACATTATGAAGGAGCGGAAGGAAAAGGAAAAAGAGTAAACTTGAAGCTCATTTTTCTTATTTTTTTTGATGTTGTAATAAAAATTATTAGAGAATGGAAAGCCAAAGGGCTCCAATTTTTCTTGGCTCGGTTATTGGATGATGTGATCTCTATATATTACTATATACCTATGTGTAGTATTGCGATGTAAGTGCAATATATATTGCTATATATTACGTCGGTAGAAAGCAAAGAGTACTAAAATATTGTAAAGTTGTAGCAGTAGAGAGTTTCAATGGAAATTGCTTTTATAAATAAAAATGTTATAACTTTCTCGAGATAGAGAAAAAAGTGAGGAGTACAAAAAAGCAGTAAGCCTTTTTAGCTGTTGCTTTCTTTTTTTACTTGGAACACACACTTACTCTCTTTCACATTTTTTATACCAAAAATGATATTAGGTCATTTAATAAACTTTTTTTTGGTCATGGATCGTTTGTGAGGATGGTATTGAAAAATGCGCTTTGCTTTCTGATAAGATTTCCTTTCTGCCTCCCGCCTCCCCCTTTTCTGAAGAGTTGCTGCTGCTGCTGCAACTCTAAGAGTGATTTACTTGAGTGTAATTACAGAAAACTTGAAGCAAGTCCAGTCAAAAGTCAAAACTCTACTTTATTTTGTAGTAAAACGATAAGGCGCTAGTGAGATGTGCAGCAAGAAAATACACATGCATGGCAGCTATATGTAATGTGCAGTGGTACTACAACAGTACAATTGAAAACAGGATGGTTAAAGGTTAACAACAGAAAAATGACAGAGATTTTAGATACTGAGATTGAGTTGCTGTTTTACTAGCATAAAAATGTCATGAGACGATTGACTGAAGAAAATGGCTGATAATAAGATTACTTTGCTTTTTTCAGATTTTCTTGAATTATTGAAAACAGGATGGTTAAAGGTTAACAACAGAAAAATGACAGAGATTTTAGATACTGAGATTGAGTTGCTGTTTTACTGGCATAAAAATGTCATGAGACGATTGACTGAAGAAAATGGCTGATAATAAGATTACTTTGCTTTGTTCAGTTTTTCTTGAATTCTAGGAGGAAATTTGACCAGAGAAGCAAGCCCTCGCTTTACAATAATAATGGTGGCTATGTTATTGCTTTGCGCAGATCATGTTCGATTACGGATAGTAGTGAATTGGTGAATGTTCAAGAAATTTTATGTGCTTTGCTCACTCAGCATTATGGAGAGAGATTGCAATTTTGAATCCAAAACTTTTTCGACTTTTGTGGTTGTCCTCTTGCCCAACCATCATAAATGCAGACATGCAGTTTGTATGCATGTATGTATATGTATGTAAGTTCATATGATTTAATGATGAAGAAGTTGAAAACGGGATCATTATCAGAAAAGCAATAAACCATTCAAATAATAAAAATCTCCTTTTGTAGAGCTGAAATTCAAGCAGAAAAAGAGAGACAAGGGGAGAAGCTTAGGTAGTAATGACCTCACTTGTCTTGTCGGTTTCCTGATTCGGCAAGCGGCATATCATCACCATTATCGGGGGAAAAATCGTAAAAATCAAGTCACATCTTCACACTTGCAACAAAATGTGCTTGATAAAGTCAAAGTGTAGTTTTTTTGTTAAGTAAACTTGGATATGTTCATCAGCATCAACATCATACCATTATAAACACAGAAGAGAGATAAAAAGGAACAATGATTTTTTTGTTTGAATACAAATTTTCATGGACAAAGTTCAATAATTTTCCTACAAAAAAATAATTTTTTTGAGCAAGAAAACCGCAGGCATAGACAGAATGACACGAATAAACTTACTTTGTTGATGTGTAACTTTTATGATTTTGTTATTTTCTATCATCCCACAATTGAACTCTTGTACTTTCAAGTTTTAACTTGGACTATTTTCTTGGACCTCTGCTTTTCTTTGAAAGCTACCATTATTTGTCTTTTCTGTCTGTGAAACCTCTTTTGTGTCATGTTAATGTGTACACGGACCACTTTGATTTCTTGGAATTGAGTGTGATATATCGTATTGAGTAAAGTAATGATGATAGCTCTCAATTTACTTTTTTCTTTGTTGCCACATAAAACTCAGTCCATAATTTGGTTTTAGTCTTGGTACTTTAATTAAAGACCGCTGGCACAGCACAACAGCTTTTCTTTTCTTTATATACATTCATATGTAAATACATGAAATAGATCTTTGTCCCTGAAAAATCTAAACATTTACTCTATATATTATTTTATTATGAAATTTATTGTTGGCGTTAGAAATATGGATTTGGATAGATAGCCGCTATAAAGATGATGACAATATGTTATTCCATTTGGTCAGTTCAAAATTACTGGGAATTTCAGCTTACTTACTTATTTATATACAGTCTCTTTAATCAATTTTCTTGGTAAATTCTTTTATTGATGATGGAGTAATGGACAATAATACATATTTGTGTTTGGAGATAATAATACCTTTTGATCATGCTCCAAAAATGCCTTTCTTGCTTTCCACGTCCCATTTGTAAATCTATTCCGAGTAAAATAAAAATCAGAAAGGATCTCTAGATAAAAATTATGAAAATATATAGACAAAAGCAATAAGATGTCTATAGCATGGAGACTGGCAGACTTTTTGGGTCTCCCCACTACCACTACCACGACAAAAACCACTCGTCTTAGTTCAGCAATGATATTACTCTACTCAACTATTACCCCCCAAAAATAACAAAGTTTCAGTTGCAAAGAGAAACTTTTTTTTATTCTCCGCCATCGTCGGCTTTTTCGTACATGTTGGCAAAAGAGTATTTCTTCTTCACCACCACCACAATCACCACCCATTTCACTGGAAAGATATGTGTGCATTTTTTATCATCCCAATATAAAAAAACTAAAATAAATCCTTGTGATGAAATATTATTATTACTATTACACATTGGCATTCAGGGTGGCTCCTCTTACATTCTCTTCTTTTCCCACAACACAAAACTTTATGCTTCCATTTTCTCGTATGTACCCTTGTTTTTATACAAACCCTACTTTCAAAATGAAACAATAAAAAAATCTCTATATCATCGCCAAAAATGGATGAAAATCTTTCTTCCTCTTTTTTAAAATTTTTTTATAGTGCTGGAGCCACTATATCATTTATCACTACACCACAAATAACATACAACGTGAACGTGGTCACCTAATAATAATAAGCCAAAAAGCCAAAGTGGCACATGATTAGATTCAAGCTTTCCATCTATCCTTCCGTTCCTTTTTGTCAGATTTACACTCGGTTCTCGTATTGAATACCAAAAAATATTACAGCACCGACCTACTCTCATGTTATCATTGTTTGATGCGATGACACTAATATTTTATATTATACCCCGACATCCTAGTGCCAAACGTTGAGCAGTATTAGGGAAGAATCCAATTTTTACGTATTCTCACCCTGTTTCCGCTACAAAACATTTCAAAATCAAAACAATACCAAAGTTTTGTAGAATTCGAGTCGGGTCGGATTCATATAACATACAATAATAATAATAATAATAACGGCAAAAAACGATGAAGGAAATCAAAAAGTAGCTTTGTAGTAGCACAACAGCAATAATATTCAGGACGGCGGATCATCTACCGCCGCCACCAAAGTTTTATTGTTTTGGTTCGACAGTAAGCCATAATGTATGTATCTATCTCATCTTCCGCGTGCTCAAAAAAGGAGAGAATAAGCGCACGATACTCATCATCATCATCATTTTAATGCCAAGGAGGTTAGTCCTGGTACAGAAAAACAGTGCGTGGCATACTGAAATTTATGAATGTAACGCTATGTCTAATGCTTTTAATAATATATTTAGTAATAAAAATCAGCAGTTGCTGCATGAATGGTGCATGTTGTATCAAAAACTTTTTGCTCGGGTTGACTTTTTATTGTGGAAGAAAAAACAATACAAAAAATGGACAGGTCAGAGCAAAGTGCTTACAAAGCCGATTTTAGTGCTCTCTCTCCTCTCTCTGCCTGCCTCTGTTGTTGTTGCTCTGCTTGGTCCCCTCCTCAAAATCTCGTTATTTTGGTTGTTTTATTTTTTTCTACTTGTTCTTCTTCTACAACAGAAGCTTCTTAAAGAAAACTAGATATTTCTTAACTTTGTGAAGGAAAAAAAACAATGCAATATCATGTTCACTTTTGTCCTTGTGTCTTATTACTTTTTGTTATTTTTTTCCGACAAAAAGAAGTCACACACCAAATGAACCTTGATTTAGATAATAGTGTATTTGAAATAAGAGGAAAATAAGAATATCCTTTGAAGGAGGAACAGTGTTTTTCACATTCTTTTAAAAGTGCAAAACCCTTTTAAAGGTGTGTGCATGCATGTGTGTAGCGGTATATTTATTCACCCGTGCGTAGGTACATACATACGGTCACTCATGTCAGTACAAAAACTATACGTACTACTCTGCTATTTTATTTATGTACAAATTTTGCTATAGAGCTTACTCTCATGACATGATTATATGAATGACTCATGAGTCAGAAGATATAACAATAAAGTAAAAATAATACACAATATACAATCATCAGCAATGCAGTGGCATTATTCCACCAGTTTTCTGTTTTTTTATTAAGCAGGCCTATATACTTAAACCCAGCAGGGCGAGCCTCTGGTCCAAGCGGAGGTCAAACCATCAGCCCAAGCCCAATACTTCAGAAACAATCAGAGAGAAGGATGAAGAATAGCTATCAATCTGATAGATTTTTTGTTGTATTATTTTTTTTGTGCAGTGCAGTGTGTGCCGGTGGATTGGTTTCTTGCTGGCAGTGTAGTAATGTTTGACTTCTGAATGCAATGACTATGGGTATTGTAGCTTCTTGTAATAAAAAAGTCGGTAGAGAAACGAATCGATTCGATATTGTATATTACCTAAATATATTATAGGTATATTCGAAATAATATATTATAACATGCAGTTGCAGTATACTTTTTTTCTGAACTATGATGTCGATGATGTCAGAAAAAGATGAATTCCTTACTTATGTGCACACACCTTTTATACATGTTAATGTTATATATAATATTTAATATAGAGATATGTTTATTTTCTATTGTTTTTGTTGACCAACTCATGCTGATGATCAGGATCACAAACAGCTACATGTTAGGAAACAAGGGAAGGAAACAATGACATGTTGTAGAATTGAGAGAACCCTGCCTATAAAAAAAAGTTTTTATCAACTGCACACCAAAGGAAAGAAAAATCAGAGACAAGAAGTAGAGCAGCGGTTATATTTTTTTATTTTTTTTACTGCATCATTCATACAAGTCAAGAAAAAATTACTTGAAAAATGTCATGTTGCAACGAATAAATGTAGGAAAAACAAGGAGAAGATGAGGGAACGACAAAAAACGATGAAGAGCACCGTTTATAATCTTTTTCTTGGGCGATGATGACGTGTCGTTATGCTCGTACGATTTATTTTTAGTTGAGGATTTTGCTCTACTTTAAGCTAATCGTAAGCAGCTATACAGCTGAATGGTGCAATTTATAATAACATAATAATTCCAGCAAGTATTTAGTTTATAGTTTAGAATCTGTATCCAAAATTTACTAACGTACACCACTCACAAAGTTTCAAATAATGTTAATCTTTTCATGCGATTAACCCTTCCCAATTGCCCATGTGTTCATAACATTTCACAAGGTAGTTTTCTAAAGTATGTAGGTACCTTAAAAGAACCAAATATGTGCTGGGAAATGAATTGTAAGTAGGTATAGATATTATAATATGCTGTTTTATAATAATATGTGATGTAGTTAACATATGTATATGATTCTGATCGCATTTTTTCTTGCTTCTCTTCTTCTTCTCTGCTGTGTGCCCTACCTACAAAAAAAGACAATTTATCAAACACCAAACCAGTAGTCAAGTCAAGGTTCAAGTAGTCAAGTTTCGGAATCTGACGGATACGCACATAAAAGCTGTGGTATGCCAAGAGGTAAAGCACGCTCGCGAGTTTAAAAAGACGGACCAAGACATCTAGCCATAATAACAATATCGCTGCACAAGCAAAGTGGGAAGGAGGAGGATAAAAGCAAACAATCAACAACCAAACTCTAATCAATCTATGCAAAAAAAGTAAGTCTACTACTACTGCTGATGGCAAGGCAAGCATGTAAGATGATCAGCAGCAGCAGAGGGGTTGAAGGAGAGTCAAAAATGATATGCTTTCCTCTCAGGCAACTGCTTCATGGGTTTTTTGTGTGCATGTCTTCCTTTTGTTGTTGTATTGGTTTGTAATAACAAATGAGTTTTAAACGATGAACAAAACAAACAATATTGATAGTTTATAGAAAAGGTAGTAAGTAGCATAATGTTGGATATGCATATATTATTTTACCTCCTGGCTAAAAGTAACTCTTTAAAGGAAGCCTAATATGGAGATCTATTAATTTGTTCTCTCTGGCATTGTTGATCTTTCTGTGAAAAGAAGTTAATCTAAAAATCTAAACAAAAAATAAACAACAAACTTGAGCTTTTGCTTCTGTTTGTGCTTCTGTTCCTCTTTAAAGGAAAACGAGATGAGCCGACCAACATGATGATCCAACATCCGCCAAGCAACCTCTCCCTCCAATTTAAATAATACACTGACTTTTTAGACTTTGGAGTTTAGACACCAGCAGCAGTAGGTACATGAAACATTATTGTTTTTATATTTTGTTTCATTATTTTCTGTTTGACCTATGGACTTTGTTGAGCCAGATTGCCAGATGCCATGCTAAATGGATGATGAATGTAATGACGACGATGACGATGATGGTGCAGGCAGGCAAGCTCAACTCGATTTTATCCACTTTTCTTTCTTCGTTGTTCTTGAATTTGAGTATAGTTATTAACTTTAACAAGTTAACAACAC
Organism: Paronellides praefectus; assembly: GCA_027744595.1. NCBI lineage: Eukaryota > Metazoa > Arthropoda > Collembola > Entomobryomorpha > Paronellidae > Paronellides > Paronellides praefectus. The sequence continues at coordinate 4,360 of JAITYZ010001293.1, read as the reverse complement.
AACAACATCGCATTTTTTTATTAGTTTGCGTTGTTGCTCTCTTCCTGATGATCCTAATGATGATGGTGATCGCTTCTGCTTTTGTTATTAAGGCTGTTTTAAAAGAATGCCTTATGGAAAACTGCAGGCATTCTCGAGAAAATAAGTTGATCACACCACACCACCATTTTATCATCATCAGGTCAGGATCATCATATTGCAATCAGTTTTAGCAACTATCAACTATGCAATATGCGGTTTAATAATAATAAGCATCTCTGCATTGGAATTTTGGAATTCCGGCAGCCAGGGTGGCAGCTCGCAAACTATTTATCAAGGCCTCTCTCTCTCACTCTCATTGTGTCAAGTAAAAGTCATATCTATAAAATTAACTATACTCAAATAATAATGGCAAAGAGCTTGCAAAACCATTTCTTCTTTTCTCATCTCATCCAATCATCCTTGCCATCGTTTTTGGTCGTGGTGGTGTATCATTGTGATGGCAGCTTTCTGTCTATCAATTTTAATGCGCTGCCTTAGTAGTTTGCTGTTATTATGAGTGCGATAAAAACCTGTTAGTTNTGCGCTGCCTTAGTAGTTTGCTGTTATTATGAGTGCGATAAAAACCTGTTAGTTATTACATCTCTGCTCTCTCTAGTCAACTCAGAGACTAAATCAGAATTATTGTTGTGGCTTGTACATTCATCTAATATCCATTTGATAAAGCCATGTATTCTTACACGCATACAAAGTTGGTATAAATCAAAAGAGTGCATTTCGTATGAGTGGCAGTAGTAATAGTTATAGTGGTGGTTATGCAGCACAACCGTAACAATAAATTCATAAGTTACTTATTCACTTGATAATAAAATATTGTGAACTGTGAAAAACGTGTAATAATATTCATTCATTATCCATTTTCTTTCACATGTACTATAATATATAATTTGCATGCACTCGTAAATAGGATAATTCAAAACAAACAAATCTAGCTTTTTCCCTGCTAACTAAACTGTCGAGCAGGTCAACTATCAAAACCATCAACCAAGTCAGTCAGTCAAGTTTTTATGCCACCATATAATCATGCATATAAATCTTCTGTTTTTTTTCGATAACACCAGCTACCAAAAAAAGAGTACAAAGTACAGCTACCTAAGTAGTTATGTTCCTACCACCGCGCACCGCAAAAAAAATCCATTATGAATGTCTTCTCTCCCTTTTTTATGCTTCATTAGGAGAAGAGCAAACATGCCAAAGCTTATAGAGAAACCAGCAGCAGCACACACCATACAAGGCAAACTAATCATAAAGTAAAACTTGACTTGGGAGATTGGATTGGAAGAATTAGTGGCAAGTTACTTATTAGCACAAGAGGTACATATATAATGTAATACATATTGTGTATGTATTTATTTATATAAAAGAACAAGAGAGAAAAAAATTTAGACATTCATCTTTCGTATTCAAATTTTCTTCAAGCTAATTATTTTGAAGTGTTTATCAAATCCTTTTTTCACTTTAGCAAAAAAAGTGCATTCCAACAACTCATGAGAAATATGTGTGCACTTTTTCTCTTTAAACCAATTTCGCATTTCATTTGATATCTGCATAAAACTACAACGGGCTTGCTGAATATTAAACAAATTCTTTTGCTGGAATGGACCTCTTCTTGTAAAATATTTTGAAGAAGAAAAAAAGAGAAAAGGTTTTTGGAACACAAGATAACCTGCTCAACTATTTATCGCCATTCTTCTTCTTGGAACAAAGTGTTGCGGCCAAAATGTATCTTTATATTATTCTCTTGGTATGATGTGGCGTTTTAGTATAACATGCAACAGAACTTATTTTTTTTCTTTTTTGGACGAAACAACTCTCTTCCAGCATTTTTGGCTGGCGTCCGACCGACCAGCAAAAAGCCAAATGCAGTAGTAGTGTAGTATAACGAGCAGTCCAGCACTCTATAAAATATATATGTGCAGTGATTTCACATGCATATAAAATGAGTAGATAGAGGATATTCTGCTGAAGATAAAAGTTAACATCATCCTCGTCATCATATCATCCTTGTACATAAAAATACATGCATGTACACAATATTATCATCATCAACCCAAAAAATATATAATCTTTCTCTCAGCTCAGCTGAAAGAAAAGAAAAGCCGCATTGCTGCTCTTTCAGACTTTTTATTCTCATAAGGAGTTCATAATAATAATATGTAAATGCTACTGGTCTCAGGGATTAAACGATACGATAACGAAATAAGAAAGACAAAAAATCTACTTCAATCGACAATCCTTTTATACTTTGGTGGTGGCAGGGACGTTAATTTTGTTTTGTGGTGGTGGTGGCTGCCATATTTTTATGTATTACAACTTTTGAGATGCAGTTTGCTTGCTTTTTGTACATGCTCACTTTTGATACTTTTTCTTCGAGTATTCTTACACTGCCTATTAGATTATCTATTGTTTTGTTACCGGTTACCTCTCAAAAAAAGCAGAGCACATTACATGCACAAGTGTTTTGTAGATAGCAAAGTCTGCAGACAAGGTATCACAAGAAGCCAACAGAAAACCGCCGGTCTTTTTTTCTCAGTCTCCTCGCCTCTCTCTCTCTCTCTCTCTCTCTAACCATCCATTGAATTGGACAAAAAACAAGAAAAAAGGGTTTCAGCTTCAGATTCTCTTTTGAGGAATAAACAAAAAAAACTTTGTCTTGTTTTTTTTCCAGGACAAAAGAATTCTAAATTTGTATGTAACCTGCACAGTAGCAGGGTAGGAGGCAAGTTTGATTCCCTCATTATTTTAGTTGGCAGCAGCAGCAGCAATAGTAGCCTTATAACTCTTATAACCACGTAGTATTATATAACGTCGTATTCTTTTGAGAAACTTTTTTTTCCTTTTTACTTTCAAAAACCACTGTCTAAACTTTCTGTTGTGTTTGTTGTTAATGGGCAAAGTTTAGTGTACATTTTGTGGTTTAGCAGAGTTGTTTGTTGTTAGATGCCTGAAACTGAAACTGTTGTTGCTTGCATCATTGCATGCACACAATATAAACTGCATATTATTATAAGTATTAAAAAATATGTTATGATACGATGGTCATCTTGATTCTTGATCATATCATGATGCTGATGGAAGGAAAAGAGAAGCACTCGAGAGAGAAAATGGATAATATTTCGCTCTTGTATTGTTGGTTCACTTAACCCTTAAAATATATACTTGTTGGTGTAATTCATTTTTTTTGGAGCTACCACCTCGCAACTACCAACTTACAAAAATAATATCCTGCTGTTCTTTATGTACATTAATAATAGCAATCATAGTGTTACCGACATTTTTTTTAATATAAAAACCAACTTCAGCCAAACTCCCAGTCTAAAAAAAAAAAAGTTGTATGAATATAAGTGCATTTACATCAAAATATTATATTATGTATGTATTCATAATTTTCTTATTAATCGTTCTCTTTATTATTCCACACTGCCTATTATGGAAAATAATAAGTGTAGTGGAAAGTGGTATTTTACTTCTTTAAAAAAAATTGGAGAAGCTTTATGCATTTCTTATATAATAAGTTGTTATACAAATGCTCATCTGTTATGGAAAATAATAAGTGTAGTGGAAAGTGGTATTTTACTTCTTTAAAAAAAATTGGAGAAGCTTTATGCATTTCTTATATAATAAGTTGTTATACAAATGCTCAGTGAGTTGCTTGCTTGATTCGATGATATTACCTATTATTATTATTATGATAACCAGTATGTATTGTAGTATATTTTTTTCTATGTTGGGTTTAGGTATGTTTATAATCTCATAGCTTTATACAAGTAACTTGTCTCACACAAAAATTATATTACGACGATATGATTTTGATTATTCTCATCATCTGGCTGTGTTGTTGTGGAGTAGTAGTAGTGGTTGGTGGTGGAGTAGAAGCCGAGCCGAAAAAGTTGTGGAGGTGGCACAACTTTTTTTATTATTATTATTTTTTGTAGAAATGAAATTAGAGTTGTGGGTCGGGCTGAAAGTTGGCTGCTGCTGAGCTTGCATGTGTGCTTGATTCAGAATGCTATAGTGTCAGTTTTCTTTCATGACTACTCACTGGACTGGACCAGTTTTGTTTTGCTCCTGTCCTCCAATTTTCTTTCATGTTTTCTTATTTCTTGACTGGATTAGTTAGTTAGCAATACTGATGCTGTTGCTGATGATGATGATAATATGTTTAACCCTTTACAATAGCTAAAAAGCTCTCCTTTTCTTCATCTTGTATATTGATTGCATAGAGGCGTATATTGGAAACGCTTTTAGGTGGTCGTTCTTTTTTTATGTCTTTGTATGGGAGCATACTTATCATTCATGATTCTTTTTTACTCAAAGAAAA
>JAITYZ010001292.1:0-15114 GCA_027744595.1 Paronellides praefectus | reverse complement strand
TATCGAAACAGACAATTGAGTTACGTATCGACACTTTAATAAGAAAAAATGGACTATTTCGATAATTGAAACGATGTTATAACATAACTAGTCATTATACTACTACTAACGTTTTAAACGATTTTATGTTTGTCATTGTACAATATTAAGTATATACATACCTGTAAAGTGTAACCATTCGAATTTTTAATTCATATATTTAATATACCTATAATGGTAATGGTAACGTTGCTGTCCCTGTTTCCTCTTCGGCGTTATATTTGATCGAGGTGGTGAAAGTTTGAAAGTAAAAGCGTTCCGAATGTACCATGTAAATTTTACATGATACCACTGGTATCATACCAGCCACCAGCTTCAGTTTTTATATATAGGTGAACGGTACATAATTTCAATGCTCCCCTCTTGTTGTAGTTTATATATGCATGGGTTATCTTTCCCCGTTTTTTCATACTTTTTTAAGTAAAGACTGCAACTATACTAGCTAACACTGTTTACCTTTAGGATGGACGTTATATGAAAGTAATAAAGCTGCTACGTTTTTAAGCTGTCGGACAAACAAAGATTTAAAATACAAGGAGACAAAATAAGATGGATAATAATCAGTATATATAGCCGGATCTACTGATCTATTCTGGGTAGTTGATGATACGATAGGGAGCATCCTCAAACTCTCCATTTGTTCTTTGACACATGCATGTAGATTAAAAGAGAAAAACGTGTGGATGTGGATTTCACTTCATGTTTTTTAAGCTGTCGGACAAACAAAGATTTAAAATACAAGGAGACAAAATAAGATGGATAATAATCAGTATATGTAGCCGGATCTACTGATCCATTCTGGGTAGTTGATGGTACGATAGGGAGCATCCTCAAACTCCCCATTTGTTCTTTGACACATGCATGTAGATTAAAAGAGAAAAACGTGTGGATGTGGATTTCACTTCATGGAAGCAAGCATGGAATAAATATAAAGGAAGCATTTTATTTGTGTACACATACTTATCAACAAAATACCGTGACTATTTGCTTTATTCTTGATTTAATGTAGGGTAGTTTATTGTAGTTGATAGGTTTCTGATGAAGACTAGGGTTGGTTGGAATTCTGGACGGACTTCATCCCTTATTACTACACAAAATATTCTCGTTATTTTTACCAACACATATACCCATAAGTATATTTGTAACAACAAGTGCTACGGTACACAAGATTCGACGGGTATTTGCTCCTCATCCCAATGTTATTATTCAATGCTCTTGTCCCATTCATTTTATACTTTTTATTATTCGTATCTGATATAATGTATAGAAGTGGCCTTTGGCATTATTCCATGAAATTGCAAGCAAGCAACCACATCACACACATATTACAACTTGCTTCATAAAGATAGAGAAGCTCGCAGCAGAAAACAAACAATCCCAACAACAATATGCATTATATCGACTCATTCTGAAGATAATCAAACTCCGATTATTGTCTGGTTTCCACAAAAGCAAATTAAACCAATGACTCAGTAAGTTGTCCCGTCTCTGGTTAACCATTTTCATTACAAACCACTGCTATGCTGGTTTAATTTCCACTTGTTTTACAGCGATAATAAAAGGCATTTTGTATCAACCTTACACATTATCATTTCACCCCATCCATGCGTTTCATTCATGTCCCTAACACCTAAGTCCAAAATTTGTATTGGTCACTAAAATAATAGTCTTTAAGTTTACTACTGTTAATTGCATAAAATGCACAGGAAGTGCACTTATTTTTGTATATTTTATTCTGTTAGAAATAAAACTTAGCTTATATATATTTAAAACTTAGCTTTTTTAGTACACAAAAGGCAAATAAAAAATATCTTAAAAGGTTTTAGCTCTGGTTGTTTTTAATGTAATGATTGTTAATTGCAATAATATTTTGACAACATTAAGCACTTTGAATGACGAATGACTCTTGGAAGCTGGCGTATGTTCTCTTTGTCAAATAGTATGTTATGCAGATATGTATTATTCCTTTTGACGTTACCCAAAGTGAGGCAAACGACGACGTGCTGCTGAATTAAAATACTCTAGGTTTCTCATCTGGATTCAAATAAAACTGAGAACTGGACGTACTCATAATTCAAGACTTTATCAATTCACTTCTCATAACCAAATGCTGTATATCTATTATGATATTAAAACAGTTGCATTACGTCGACCATTTTAATAAGTGATTTATGATGTGAGTAGGACGCATCCGTTTGCAATATGAGGAATGAAAAATATCAGAGAGCTACTCTACGTATTATAGTAATATTATTGTAATATCAGCAACAAACAGATACACAGTGACTAATACATTTTTCATCTCTTGATGGGTATGAGATACACCAAATATCACAAAAAGGGTAACTTATATGTTTATTATATAACATTGGTCGAGTGAAATGATTATACTGGAATATCAAGTGCTGCATCCCAAACTGCAAGTGTCTCGAATTCGGTGCCCCCTCCTGATTTCGTGATCATCATGATGCAGCAAAGTACACACATAAAGTGGAAGAATGTGTGTATAGTGCTTTTACAAACACGTGTCATGCAGTCACTCTCATGGAATGACAATAATAATAATAATATATAATAATGTGGTTTATGTAAATGGCACACGCGTAAATTTTCCATGAACCATCATTAGAGATAAGTTGATATTGAGTAGTTGGAAAAGAGGGAAAGAGCATTACAAGGAGAGAGTTTCATTCTTGTAATTAGAATAGAGTCAGAGATGTACTCGAGGATACTTTAGTAATGACCTACTACACCGTGATATGTTGGTGGTAATATGTTGTAAAATAAAGTGTGAGTTTGAAAATTCATAACCCCTGAAAGAAGCCGCTTGTGAAAATTCTCAGGATAGGATATCGTGAAAATGAAACGAATCATTCTAATTCTAAAACTAAAATAATATTAGCAGCTATGTACAATGTACATGTTTTAATGCTTTTGAAAAAGAAAGGAAAAAATGATGATCTAATGATTGTTTCAACAATTGGAAATGCACGCACATTAAGTTTTGTGATATAATGCAAATGTTTATAATAATGATCATGATAATAATAACGATACTTTTGCATGATTCTTACACTCAAACTCATTTGGTGGTAATATGTTGTAAAATAAAGTGTGAGTTTGAAAATTCATAAACCTGAAAGAAGCCGCTTGTGAAAATTCTCAGGATAGGATATCGTGAAAATGTAACGAATCATTCTAATTCTAAAACTAAAAATTACTATTATAGCAGCTATGTACATGTACAATGTACATGTTTATACGTTTGAAAAAGAAAGGAAAAAATGATGATCTAACTATAATGATTGTTTCAACAATTGGAAATGCACGCACATCAAGTTTTGTGATATAATGCAAATGTTTATAATAATGATCATGATAATAACGATACTTTTGCATGATTCTTACACTCAAACTCATTTGGCAAACTCCAGGAGGCAAAAACAAATTTATTTCTATTTTTTAGTATCTTCTGCTTCATTCCATTCCTCCCTATTTCTTGGCGTTGGATGATATCACGGCATCACGAATTTTTTTTCTGCTTCTTTTAATACCACCGCTCCATTGATGCCATGTTGCTTACAAAGTGAAACCCGGAACTTTTTTTCTTTTTTTCTAATAAAAGAAAGCTGGGGTTCACAAGAGGAAGATTTCTTTATAGTGGAGAAATGCCACCATGGTCGTTTTTAAAAGGGTGTATGATGTATACATACTTTGTTTGAAGTTGTATAGGGATGCACGAGTGAAATGAGGAGAGATGAATAAATGACAGTTATGTAACTGCCTTTAAGTTGGAACATGAAGCAATAAATGCATAAATTTGGAAGAGGGAAAGAAGCTGATGGAACTTCCACCGAGAATTGTTGGTGGTTGATGGCGGCTGCATCCTAGCAGGAGGCAGTAAATCTAGCTCAACATTATCTTTTTGGTAAATCTCAAGAGTACTTAAAAAGCTCGTCACTGTTTGACTAGAAATCAACCCCTGTCGAGCAGTTCTTCAACGGCACAATATCACCTACATACACAAGGAATATCAAAAGAAAGTGTGGCGCATCGTCACCACTTTTCTGAATTCACTATCAGCTCGAACCTATGACTCAAACGGAGAACAAAACCAAGATTATAGAAGCGACAATATCGCTATCGCTCATTTCTCAGCATTTCTTGCATTGTAAGTATATTATATTTGATATCTGAACAAGCAGATCTTCCAAACTGCTTCCCCAAATCGTGAGAAGGCTTTTTTGTCGGTGGATGGAAAACTCCTGATTATCATGTAAAAGAAGGGAATTACGTGAGAGTCGTTGTTTATTAGTTGTATGATAGAAGAGAATAACATAATGGCCTGATGACTCACTTCCTCTTCAAAACTTTATGCAATAGTCAGCAAATAAATGGTACATATTATTATTACACATTGTATATAAATGTATATACTATATACTATGCTGTTCATTCTACACTCATAAAACCCGGATTGTTTTAGGATTTTTTATATGAAAATTATCCATTAAAACCTGTCTTAATATCCTAGACGGATAACAAATGGACATAATCACCTGAAAGTGAAAGACAAAATAGTTACAGGCTCAGAAAATTTGAACCTTGAATGTTTGAGGTATTTTGAGATTTCCAGTTATATGAGTGCACAATAATGTGCAAATGGTTGTAGATTTTTTAATATTTTCATAACTGTTCATTTTGACTTGATTCTTAACTCACAACTACTTGTAAGTGCGATCATGAATGCTTTCTCTTTTCAATATGCTTGTTTTTTACTCATTTTTTTGCAATATTGCTTACAGTACATCAACACCGTATTTGTAAAAGGGGAAATGTTTCTCTTTTTTGGGAGCTTGGAATAGTTATTTGGTTTCCAATGAGTGTATCTTGTTTGTTCCGAAAATTTAGATTTTCATCTCATTTCCTGATTCCCCCCAAAAAATCATCATCCACAATCATTGTATATACCCACATCATGGAAACATTCCAAGTAGTAGATCTATGAAATATGGGGTACATAAAATACGGAAAATTGATCCCTCGTTGAAAGTAAGCATATTTACGAACAGACCCAGTTAAAATGTAATCTTGCGCCTTGTACTCACATTTACAGTGTTGTTAGGTTTATGCCTCTTGACGTGCATATTACAGACTCATGCTCAGCACAACACTGCTTTCCCCGACAAACTCGTAGGTTATATGTATTATAATATTATGATTATGATAATCCTATTATTGCACATCAAACGCTCTGTAGCAAGGAAAAATGTTGTATATTTACGCAATGGGCCAATGTAAAATTCAGGATTTATATAAAGACCGACATTTATTTGAAGTAATGGAATTTTCAGTTTGTCCGTTTGTCCATAGATATGACCTCTCTACGCAAACCACAACATAATTTGAACTTTCAAAATAAAAATCATTCATAACGGGTTATTGTAGGTTTTTAGAAGTTTTCAGCAATTGATGAAAGTGCTGCTATTATGATGTACCATTATTGGAACATCCTAATGTACCCTTTGAAAAACCCCATTTTTGCAGATATTTTAAGAAAAGCCTAAACACAAGCGGCAAATAATATTAGTCAGTAAAAATGGTATCATTTTATTTCAAACCTTTAGACTAATCTTCTTTTAAAAAATTTGTACTTTTCAAAGGGTGCCGATTTCGTTGTGAATTGTAACGAAAGCATTTCAACCCTGTCGGAATTTCTCACCCTGTCGTCTTTTATCATCACCTCTACTTAAATGTGTATTATCCAACAATTTTCCCATCCCATTTTCTGGAAGGTCTGACTCATACCATCCATCCAAGTAACAAACCCAAGCACGGTAGATATTCCAAGTATTTTATAAAATACATACATACATAAGGATATAAGTATTTTTGTATATAAATACATATATATACATATAGAGGCCATAGACCCCATTTCGTACCATTATATTGTATCTCTGTAGACGTAAAATGGTTTTATTTTATATATTTTCGATAAATTCTGCGGCAATATGATTTCTATATTGAAAGTACTTCATCTAAAGTCGCAAACAAAATGGGGTATAAATACCCAATGTCAAACATTCCCCATTCCAACAAGCAAAAAGGTATATATTCGGTGTACACATTCTCATTTATTCGTAAAAAGAGGGTTGTTGTTTCATCCCAAAAGCAAGACACATCACAGTTGACAATTTTCAAATTATCTCTAAAATTCAGTTGTGCCGAGGGAAATATTCCTACCGAATCTTCAAACATACTTGCATTATCCCATAATGGAGTGAATGCGAAGTGAACGATAGGATCATCATTTATTTTTATATCGAAGAAAGTGGTGCATGAGCTGCTCCATATTTCTGGAAAGATGGGATGGGAACCCAGAAAAAGTTGTATTGCTGTTGAGACGGATAGGGCATGGGGCCACAAGGTTATGCAAAGTACCAAATGCGAGGGTGAAAACGAGGGCGGACGGCGTACGTGAAAATGTTCACCCGATTCTAAATGGAGAAAAGTACATGACATTACATTCTCAATATCCATCAGCACCACATCACATTCAGCAGAACACACCACTGTTTGCTTTGTCGCTTTTTACAACTTGATAGCAAGCGGTATCAGGAACTCAACTCTTCTCTCATGATGATAACATGACAAGGCGATATATACATTCTGCTTGTCCATTGCATTGTACATTGGTAGCAAAAGACTAGGTTTTGTTTAGCCTCTAGCTTTGTACTGGTGACAAAGATATTCTAGTTCAAAATCCGGTCTAGAATCCAGGAAATTACTCAAAATAGGTCCACTGGGATTCGCAGTGTTTTTGCTTTTCCCTATTGCATCTTTCGTGATTAGAATTTATCCTGAATCCCATTTTCATTCTTTGATATTTTATTGCGAATTTTGCTCCCAGTGACATTTAGAAGAACCTGGNTAATTTGTCACGCATACAAACGGAAGGAGATATAAAGTACTGACCTTTTGGCTCTATGATAGTTGTGTTTTTGGTAGACCTTTCACTTCAACATATATTTTACTTGAACTCGTCCACGACGTAATCTTGTTGAAATCTATAATGAAATCCCTCACCCAAAATTGTTCACGCCAATATTATATTGCCATATACATACGTATAAAAAATGTACGTGCTTTTATGTTATGACTTCATAAATACGAAATCATATAAATGTTATGTAATGTTGTAAACATTTCAGCTTCAATTGAAGTTCTATGGGAAATGTGAATAGTTCTATAAGATCTTCTTGTTCAACTATTCTTTGTTGATTACGACGAATGTGAATGAAATGAATTGAGCCACTGGCACGCAGAAATTGGTACTTACTGGAAATCAATATGTATAACAGTAATTTATTGTACGAGTCAAAATTAAAAAGCACATTTTTCACATTTATTTTCAAACTTTCACAATACTGCTCAAGTTGCTAACAATTGCTACGATGAGGTGAAAGTTGGAATTTAATACTTCAAGCATTTTGCGTACATTATTGTAGTCGCATGCCGCATATACTGCATACCTATGTAACCATAAATATGGTTAGATATGTATATATATATATATAAACAAACGGAATGAAACATTCTTCAGCAACCAATGTTGAATACTTTTTTATTATCACAATTAAATTGGAAAAATATTTCCCCAACGGATAAGGACAAAGAATTACTCTGCAAAGTGCGAATACAGGAGTTGGAGTCACCAGGAGAAAAATGTTCGTTCTTGCTGATATTATATTCTGCTTAAAATGTTTTATGATAGTAGTTTCGGTTGCATCCCGTCATAGATCTGTGACTTTGTACGCTTTCTTAGGTGTTTTCAATCGACCAACGTACGCACGTGCGTACGGATCCTTTACGCAAAAGGGTTGAGTTTTGTTTGATCAAGTTGGCCCAACATTGTTGGGTCACCCAGCTTGGGTGGTTGGTTGGTCAGACTCGTGAGTTTCTTTGAAGTGGTAAGAAATTCACAGTAAAGAAAAGAAATTTACTCACAAGGACATAGGATGACCCCGAAATTGAATATTTGTTAATTAAAATAATTGCTCAACATTTAAAGTTGCAATACTTCATGAATAAAAAAGCAATTTATAAAATTTTGAAGGTTCATTTATTGCGAAACTATGATCCATTCTTCAATCTAAATCATTTTTGAGTTGTCAAGCTTTGCGTTTAAAGAGTTTAAGTTTTAATATGAGACATTCAAAAAAATATTTGGTATGTCATATCCTGTTTGTATGGATAACAGAGCAGGTACTGTCTCTAAATGGTACTACTGTTGATCACATTTATCAACCGTTTAAACCAATTAAACGGTCACAGAGACATAAGAGAGACAGTGTTGGAGAGAAAGAAAAAGTATCTTTTTTTGACTCCCTTTACAAGCTCATACCTGAGGGCTGTTATGGATCCAAACAATTGCGAGATATTATTATGTATAAGTTTAGCAAATCTACTTTCAAGCCAATCACTCCACCATGGTGCACTGACAACGGATTTGTAGTATCAGACCGACTGGGTTCTCATAGATTTGCGACAACCAAGCCACCCTACCAAATTCGCGTGTATCCTGGTAAGCAATCCAGGAATATTTTTCGAGGTAAATACGTCTGATCACATAGTAAATCAATTATGTCCCAACAAAATGTTTAACACGAATCTGTCAGACTGATAGTGATTACTGATTACTGATAAGTATATTGTCTATTCTACTTTTTTAATCATGTGCTCAAGTGGTCTTGAAGTCGGAAGGATCAGATGCTAGTATTGAAGAAGCAATTATAGTTGCTCGATCAGTGGACGGACGGACCAACGTTGGAAGATTTGTCAAGTCTGACGGAGTTCATCTGTACTGTTGCTCTCTTTCAGACAAAGTATTAAATTATACGTAATCAGAGTAATCACTCGTACGTTATTTTTCATCTTAATGAAATCATTTATAATAAAATACTGAATGTTACTGAAGGATGTAGCCAGATTCCTTAGTGAAAGCAGAAATGTGAAGGAAGTTGTATTTTATTGGTCACCCAACGAAGAACTTGTCGATGATTTCGAGGGGACTCTACTTTTCATGTATGTAAAATAAGTAGTTGTTTTTATTGTTTTACGTTACAGATGTACCTATACATACGACTATTCAGAATAGTCTATTCTAATAATCAATTTTATGCAGGGCAACAGTTGCGAAAAGTCAAAAGGAATACTGGGTCAACGTAACATCAAAACCCATTTATGTTGCATCTGCAACTACACTCTTGTTTGGTGACATCCCCGATAATATTGATCTTGATAAGACCTCTAACAATTTGATAAGACCTGTTGAAAATGATGAAACCTTATACAGCTGAATGAAAAATAATTATTCGTAGATAAACAAAATACAAAATTAGCGTTTAAAAAATAACATTTTATTGTTTGCTGGCATCTCTATTTTCTTCACATATGTCAGTCGATTTTCTTCTGCTAATTTTACCAAGTCGGTAATATCTCGGACTCCCCATTCAGGGTTTTGCATTCTCAGTCCTTCATCAAATCTAACATTACTGTCTGGAGTTAATATTCCATTTTCTGCATAAGGTCCATAAGTTATAAGAACTCCTGACCCCGGTTTTAACAATTTGCCGGCACTAGAAAACAATCCAATTGTACAAGAATATGGTGATATATGAATTAAGTTGCTGCAGTAAATGACATCAAACTTGGTCGCAGTAATATTTTCCGGCCAACTTTCCGTGGGCAGAGATACATCAATCTGAACTGGGTCCAATATGTTATTGGTTGGAAGTAAAGCTGAATAACTGGATATGCTCTTAAAGTTGTTTGTGTTCACTTCACTTGGCTGCCAAAGGAAATTGGAGAAATGCTTTGCAAAGTGTGCAAGGTGTTGTCCTATAAAAAATCAGAATAAAAATAAAACCCCAACTTGATAATAATAACTTGGCCATGTCATATAGTTCTCATACATGTATTATCATGTAAATTCTCAAGTTTACCTGTCCCTGAAGCGATTTCCAATATCCGTAATTGCCTTGATCCGTCTAAATTCTCTTGTAAAACATTAAGAATTGGATCCTTGTTTCTTTCAGCGGCTGGAGCAGATAACATATTTCTACTAATACAGGTACAGGATAGAGAATAGTGACGCTTTGTTATTGAATTGATCCTAAAAAATACAGGTGACAGGCAAATTTTCATGTGCTGCAAAGTTCAAGAAAGTTTATTAAATAAACTTGCGCTAATACTTTCTCCATGATATTGTCACGCAATAAAATATTACAAATTTTTTGATACAATCCTAAATCACTTACCAAACCTACAAACCAGCAACAATATAAAGTGGCCAGATGTCCAGATGTCACAGATTCGCCCTATCGTTGATTCAAAAAGACGGTTGACTGACACTTGACAGGTTCCAAAATTTATTTCTAGAAAAAAAGAAGAAATAAATCTTTATATAATTTTTATATGAATTAATTCGTCACAAAATTCGTTCGTTCATTTATTGTCATTCTACTCATCATAAATATAATGTAATAGTAATTTCGTTTATCTTGGATTGCAATTTGCAATAAAAGAAAACCATAGCTTTGTTACAATATACAATTTACACGAGCAAAAAAGGATTTATTTAAGTAATTGCTTAGTACTGCTTGGCGTCGCGTGCTAATTTAGAAATTATGAACTATGAAGTATGTCAAGTTTCAGAGTATGTACAAGTAAACTTGATTGTTTTACTTTTTAAAAAACATTTTGATGCCAAAAGTTTACGCAAGTATGCACATGAGTCCATCAACGGCTGAATGATATTATTAATGCAATGTCCTGCTGCAGTCTGCACTATTTGGAAATATTGTATTTTTTAAGCAATTTTCAAAATGTCTAAATGGTTGCTTTAAAACTGTTTACTCACATTCACATTTAAGATGTATAGTACAACTAGCACTATAATCAAAAGTTTTAAACCAAGACCCAATTTTAGTGTTTTCCAGATATGTGCACATATATGTGAAACTATTTAGGTTTACCAACTAAATTATAAAAGCACAGTCATTATTGATGATGAGACATGACTTGTAATGACAAATGACACGTGTAGTTGTTTGTCATAACATATTACATCGGCTATTCGACTATCAAACACGAAAAAATGCCTAGGAAGAAAAGTGTTACGCAATACGTCGTAGGTAATGCAGACTCATTTTTTAATGTGCGTGAGTATTGCTTTCTGCTCATGACTGAAATCAACTATCATATCAGTCTCAAATTGTATACACATTTCAAGACTGGACTTCTTTTTTGAGCTCTTAGCTCTCTATCAAAATGGTTTAATTTTATGTATACGACCAAAAATAATCATGATGTATGTAAATGTATACCTTTATAAATCAATTTGTCAGTTGCGACGATTAAATTGTGTTTAAATAAGGCGTTTTTACTACATTAAAAAAGAAGCTCATATCCTCAATCCTCACCCTTTCTTTTGGTAAGCGTGCGACTGCTTGGTCAAAATTTCCAAACAAAATAAGCTTGTCATTTGTCATCATCATCATGATCGTGGTGAAATATCACAGACAGATTATATTATTACGATAAACTATTTAAGCTTGAAATTTCTATAATCTGTTTTTTAGTGGTTGCAAACACTAAAATTCAACTGTTTAAATTAATACCAAAAAAGGAATAGTCTATAATATAGACTCTATATAATAAACGTGTATACATATTTGATGCATTGTTTTATCCACTCTTTAGTGTCTTCTTTTTGTACCCTTTTGTGTGCACACAAGTTTTAAAATTGCAACAGCAACAATAGGCACAAAAATTGTACCACTATACTGCAAACATTTTCTTATTATTAACTCTAAAACACATACTTTACCTTGATTTTATTATTGTTGTAGTATTATTGTCAGGATGAAAGGGTTGTGTAAAATTGCACGCATACCTATAGTTTTCCGCAGTGTGCTTACATGAAAGTTTAACTATAAACTCTTTTTTTTCTCCTTTGAAACTGACTACTACATAAATGGCTAAATAATACACAAGTCTTTTAAAACAACACCAACAACACTACCACACATAATATTTTTCTGTACAGCGAGTGGTAGGTTTTGCCACTGTTTTGCTCTTGCATATTATATAGAACTCTCTGCTGCTGCTGTTTCTCTTTTGCGTATATAAAATATTATGTAGCATGTATTTTAGTAGGTGATGTGAACGTGTAGGAAGATGAACTTTTTCATACAATTGCAAACACTGACACGACAAAACACAGGTTTTTGTTACAAATATACTTTTTTACCGAGGTTTATGGTCTCTCTTCTGCTCTCTCTCTCTCTCTGCTATGTACTTTATATATGTGAGTGAGTGATGTTTACCCCATTCGCATTCTGCCGTCTGCGTATAGTGTTTTTTATTCAGCATCAGCAGATCTCTCACCATTATCCTCCTCTCACTCACAATATTATATTTACCCGTGTAAGTAGTAAAGTATAAAATAAAATAAGAATACATGCAGGTATTCAGATCTCAGGTATATATGCAAGAATTCAAGGTAAAAGGATATCAAATTGAAACCATAAAGAGAAGCCAGGTAGGAAGAATGGGAATGAGAACCATCATCCTCCTCATCCATCATCATCAACCTAAGTTGATCTTATAAAATGTTGTAGTATTGTGTTGTGTATTGTTATGTACCTAGTTCTCCTCATACTGCATTTGTTTTTTTGTGTGTAATATTAGTATTATTAAACAGCATAAATTCTGCTGAGCAGAAGGGAGTAATCAAAATCAATCATACCAACTATATTGTCCCGCATTTCTTTAAAAAATTATAAATAATTAGTTGCTGTTTGGGACGGAGACATTTTCCATTAATTCATATTACATATAGATAGAGTGTATTCAAGTTTCTTTTGTTTTAGTATATTTGACTATTCAAATTAGTAGTTGTAAATGTAGTTTTAAAATTTCAATTCATGAAGCGATGATGATGTGCTCTCCCATTCTTTGGCTGAAGCACACTTGTCTTTGTCATTTATTGTATTCCAATCTCTACTTTATATTATCCTACGTTATGTGTAGGTACTTGTGTTTCTACTAGCATATACCCCTTGTGTTGTATTATATAGTGAGAGGATTTATGATGATGGTAGACGGAGAAACAGGCAATACCAATGCTAAGTCATCATCAGCAGTGAAGTAGTCGAGAGGTAATGAGGTAAACCATTGAAATATTACCTCTATATCGTGTGTAGCTGTGTACAGTAAGACTATTGTACTTCTAGAATATAATTATTAGTTATTTGTTACTGTAAGATTTTATAACGTCCTTGTAATAATAATACGATCTTTATAAATAAAATAATATTTATAGTGCTGGTGAACTGCAATGGTTGTGTTGATTGCTCTTTATTTAATGTTTTTAAAACTAGATGTGTTGTGTGTTTACATCAGCAATAAAAAAAATCCAATTGCCTTACATGCTTTCAGTAATTGTTAAGTTTATTATTTGTGAAGTTTTGATGTTAAAGCTACAATATTTTACAAATTTTCGCACACAGATTACGTGAACTTTCACCTTTTCAGCTTTTTAAATCAGTGACGTCCAGTTCAAGAATATAGTAATATCGTGTGCATGTCGTTTTCGGAGATCAAGTAAGTTTCTTGATAATGATTCAACCTAAAGTTGATGCTTGTGACATTTCATTAAGTCATAAAAAAGGAATAATATTACATTTGCAAATTTCAAAAACAAAGTTTTAAGCTTGAAAAAGACGTACAAAGGAAGTTTGCTAAATTTTTAAGTGAAGTTAATACTGAGTAACGACACTCGCTATTCAAGTAGCAATAAAATCAGTACAGTAAATACACGATGATAGTCAAATGTGTTTATAGAGTTAACCACCATTTGTGCCATTTAACCAGTAGAAAATAGAAAGTGCACTGAACTTCCAACGATGGTAGAATCCAAGTAAAGTAATGACAAATGGTCCGTGTAATTTTTGAAAATGTTTTCCTACGGCTGGTGTTAATTTTTCCAGTAACTGGAAATGTGGAGAAATATTATGTTTTTCCTAGAGTGAATATAGGTATGTACAACAATGCAAATGAAACTGGAACTAAATATTTTCAGGTACGCAGAAATATTCACTTATATAATTATTTTATTTTCCTTTCACTTTTGTCTACAAAAAGGGGGAAAAAAAGGGAAATTTGTGTTCAATTCTATCTGACAATGGTACATATTTACACAACTAAAAACTGCTAATCAGCTTTGGCATTTATTTTTAAAGGTTCATATATACGCTTCGTGAAAATGGAAAAATGTATATCATAATAATGGGAGTAGGATTCCCTTGGGTCTTTCGTGCGGAAAGTAATGTGTTTATTAGAAAAGTGAGAGAAGGTATGACCTTAAAACTTAAAACGTAGAGCAGTATAAAATGAGTCAAAGTGCTCCTCAATAAATTCCGCACTTGATGTTCCTTCAACAGTAAAAAAAAATACGTACATATTGATAGGGATTTCAGGGCCATGAGTTGAAGGTTCATTTCACAATTATTGTTTTTAATAAACCTACAAACTGTTTGTTATTAAACTAGAAGATTAAAGTGGGCATGCGGCATGCACATTTGTTAAGAGCTATCGATACCTTCTTGCGTTTCATTCATGAACGGATTCCATGTAAGCAATGCTAGATCAATAAGTATTTTGCAATAACAAAATAAAAGACGATATACTGTCAATTTGAAATGAATGTGTCCTGAAAAAAAAAGATTTAAACAGAATACCTACCACCAACATACATAATACAAGTAGGTATTTTTACTTAACCACCATTCATTCTACATGATCGTTTTGTAAAGAAAATATGCAACATGCCAATAACGCTCGCTGTTGGTTCACAAAGATTCCATGTCATGGAACTTATGGATGTACCTATATATTTATGTATTGAAATATATTGTAATGTGGAAACCTGAAAATTAACATATTTGCTATAGTGTTGGTATAAATAATATACATATATTCATAACTAAATTGAATCAGTTTTTAAGG
>JAITYZ010001291.1:0-14190 GCA_027744595.1 Paronellides praefectus | reverse complement strand
AAGTAGGTACGATCACCCTACCTTACAATTAAAACGGCTTACAGATAATTTCTGCTCAGAGCTTTTAAATAGGTCAGTCCTCTGGTTAGCATAATTGTTATAATTAAAAAATTCTTTCTTCTGTCAAGTAAAAGTATCAAACGTGCGATTACATACAAAAACAAACTATTATTAAGAACTGCGTTGAAGTTTTTTTGTGAATTCATGCTCGGGTCTGCCGTCCGGCCATATGCACGATTTTTTGGGAAAGGATTAAATCAACATTTTTATTCTGTTTTTAGAAATGGATACCTTAAAACATTCGGACTGATTCAACAAGCAGTTCAAATGGTTATCCCATCACTCATAGGCTATGAGTTAGGGGAAAACATCGGTTTTTATTGCATTAGCCGCTTTGTGATGTCTCATGATAAAAATGCATTTAAATCAATAGTACATGGTTACTCGTGGGGAGAAACAGAGCGAAAATAGGAACGTAAACATTTGTACAAAAGAACATGACAGCAATACCACTAAAGACACGCAGTTATTTTTTAGCGGTTCTTCTTTACTCCTTTAATATTCTTTTATTAGTAAAATATTTTGTTTTTCTCAAAACACGGAAAAGGAAACGTATAAAAATAATACTTGACAATCATGGTTTGTTGTGCTAACATTTGGATACGAATCAGCTTGTCTTTATGGCACATGCTTCATTATAAATGTAAAAAAAAGTTGGAAAACAGATAATAATGATTCTTAATAGTTTAAATACAAGAAGCAAACATGTTGGAACTCGCCTCTTGTCTTAATTTACTGTGGCTAATGAATAATTTTTTATATACCAAAATGTTTATAGGCCTAGTTTATAAATTAGTTAATGTTAAATGGGATTAAAACTATGGAAGTTAATTTACATTTTGATGTACGTATTTAGTTCTTAAAAGCCTTTTTAATTGGGATTTTTATCCTTTTTAATTTGCAACGGAGCAATGTAGTGTATCTATTTGCTGTACACTGCAGCTGTTTAATAGCTGAGTGCATACAACTTAATGTGCCAAAGGGAAATCATAATGGATGAAAGCAACATTATTAGAGCGATATATTCAAAGCGTATTTAAAGTTACTACAAGTCACTCCTACGAATCCGACTTGTAAATAAAATAGAAAGCCATGTAACTTGACCACGGGTAAGTAATGGAATATTCATAATATGAACTATCAGAGAAGATGGCGACGTTCGCATAAAATGTAGTAGGCACGCTTGGCACATTTTTCATCGTAAAAATCTCGCTGAAATATGCGAGCGTGAAAATATCTGGTAAATTATTAAACATCCACATCCGTACTACGTAGCTGATGTAATCGGCTATAGTATTGAATTGGCTAAGATTGTCTGTCAGTCCGTCTGCGAGCACGATATCCTTAAGACTGGTTGGATATTTTGCAAAACTGTTCATATTTGGCACATAGATGCCTTTGGTTAATGGCAAGGAACTTATTGATCTTCATCCATTCATCCCCTCCGTCCCCTGGGGGTAAAATATTTCTTGCATTAATCGATGTAGTTTGACCTGCTGATTACGAATATGATATTCGTTTTTTCCTTAATTAGTGCACTAAATAACTTAATCAGAATAAAATCACCAAATTTGCATAAACATCAGCTACGTATTTACTGGTCTTACAGCTTTATTAAAACATCCCATTTTTTGGTCTCATTGACTATTTAAAAAGAGTTTTCATAAAAAGCTTTCACATGTTTTCACCGTCTTTTGTGGAACAGCAGAGATATGTGAGGAATTTTATAATTAACTGAAAAAACGCAGTGCAATTACCCAGTTGATTTTTTTCCCAATATAGATTAGCACGCAAATTTTATAAAGCAGGATGAACGTCCATCAGCGTGATATAAAGTATTACGACTAGAAAACGTTAATCTATATTTTTATGCCGATATGTTTGTAGGTTTACGTACTCAAATCTTTTTAATGGGTTCTCTGATAATAAAACTAAACAAACGAACGCATTCCACGTTTTCAGCGTTGATTATTGCCAAAATCCATGAGCAACAAAAACATCATATAAATCATTAGGTAATCAATGATTACTAATCATACTATTTAAATCATACTAAGCTTGTATGATATCCCATTTTCCTGATTGATTCCTCATAAATTAATTCTAATTCTACAATAAACTAAACAAAATACAGTGCAATTACCCCAGAGTTTAATCATCTTTGTTTGACTAAATGTTGTCATATGGGTTTGCTTAGACCGTTATTCAATTTTTTATGAGACTAAAATTGATTACATAAACAACGTATTTCACATTGAAAATTTTGTATTTTTCCTTTGTAAATTTTTCGAACGTGTTGTTGACAAAGTTTTACTGTTTACAATTTAATGCTACCAAAGTTTGTATTTTGTTAATGGTGTTTTCATAGCGTTTTGGTACCAGAATTTAAGTAATCAGTCAAAACAGAAATCGTTTGATAACATGGGCAGAAATAAGGACAAGGACATATTCTATTTCACTAAAAACAAAGTTAAAGTTGAGTCGAAAAAGGACAGAAAAGGTCCTCCTGGATATAATACCAATCGAGTCAAAAAATTGTGATAAAACAATCATTTTCCTCCTATCGCAGAAATGGTGCCGTAATTTTTACCAAGAACGGATTTCAAAGGGGTTTCCAGATTACAAGAACAAATGTTAAACATTGCATTCTCCTTCTCGCCACCAAAATTGTATTCAAAAAAGTATATAGACCATGCAAGAGGAAATTTTGATGGGGTTTACATTGCGGAAAATATGCATGCTAAATTTTATTGCTTTAAAAAATACTTCAGAAAGTACAAGTCGCAAGCTTACCAGGAACCCTGCTAACCACAAAAGTTTTGCTTTTTTTACAATTGTCCACATGAACAAAGCTATCTAAATTGTGTATTTTGCTGCTGACATTTTAAAGCTTTCTAGTCGCTTTTTTATACTCTAAATTACTAATATACTAAATTTTATTATTTACGACTATCACAGCGTTTGAGATTATAAGCGTGTCTTAATATTTAATGAAAATTCAGACAATTTAAAAATCAAATTAACAAGTGTGTCAACTGCAAATCATGAACATTTCGTTGGAGGATGATTTGACCGGTGGTCAGGATGATAGGCGTACATTTACTGACATGCCAATCGCAATCTGTAACTACATTGATTTACCCGGCGATGGTGTGGATTGCTCTGAGTATGACCAGGCCGAGTGCATTCGGTGTGGGTTTCCAGGCATATATTTTACAGCTGAAAGGCTTAATGACACAAAATCCCTTGGAGATATTATCTGTTTGCTAATTTGGGTTATGACTGTGATTATCGGGATTTTTGCCATTTTTGGCAATCTGACAATTATTGTTGTTTTGAAAAGGAAAAATAGCGGACGGCCATTTGATGTCTTTTTAATTGGTTTAGCCATTTTTGACTTGATTTGCAGTGTATTTGCCATAGTCGGAACTACCGCTTCCATCGTTTATTTTCGTAAGTATAAAAGCGTATTATTAAACGTTTTTTTACTGGAGATGATAATTTAAAATTCAAGTTATAATTTTATAAATATTCACAGAAAACTGGAGCAGAGGCGTAGTCACTTTGTATTTCATTGTTATCGGGGCGACTGCGCACATTGGACGGTCGGGTTCCGCATTTTTGACGGTTGGAATAACAATTGAGCGCTTTTTGATTGTCACATTTCCAGAGTCTTTTTCCACTTGGTTTACTGTTAGAAAAACACAAGTTATAATCGTTTTGGTGTGGATTTGGGCAATTTTGCTGTCTATCCCATTTCTCAGTGTGGCCATAGTGCCCAATAAAATGGGTAAAGACATACCGAGCATCTCATCTCTGGATTACATATTTCTGGAAACAGCCTTGTATGATTTTTGGTACTCGGGTAATGTGGGTTTAATCTTTGACATGATTGACTTTTGGACACCTTTCCCGCTACTGCTGATTTTCAATTGTCTAATTTATTACCAGGTAGAGGATTTTAATCATTAAAATAATAAATTTAATAAAATATTTTTTTTTAACCTGCACACGCGTCAGTTTTAAGTTGATTGATTTTTCTTACAGATCAAAAAGTTTGCAACTCGTCGAAAGTTACTCAAGAAAAAACACCAAAAGGATATCCGCATGGCGAAAATGTTTTTTCCGGTTGTGTTTATCCTCTTTCTTTGCAATATCGTGCCAATTGTAAACACATATTTTACTACAAATGGAGTGCTTTCAAGAGAGCTCGGGCTAGGAGCAGTGCTGTCGTTTACAGTCAACTCGGCTGTCAATTTACCCATTTACTATTTTGGAGGATCCAGCTTCCAGAAAGAAACACGAAAATTGTTGTCAGAGTATTTCCCATTTTTTCAAAAAGATGGAGTAAATAATATTGATACACCAAATGTTAGTGTGTCGTATAGCACAACAAGTAAAAATAAGCATAAGGTTAACGGGTCAACAGCAGGAGACAAAAGTGATGCAATCTTGGAAACATGTCAAACACCTGAGAAAACTAATCCATAATTTTTTCCTGTTTTTAGCCGTTAAACCATGGTCATAAGTTATAAGTGAATTAAATTTAAATGGAATATATAAAATTGACACTAACTGATATTTTAAGACTGCTTGTTACAATGGAGTCAATAGTAATATTTAATAAAATAAAATTAAATAATCAAAAAGACATTGCTATTGTCTTTCAACATGTTTAAAAACATTTAAAAATGTTTTGTGCTGAAACGGGATTGTCTCTTTCAATTTAGCATATATATGTACTATTTATATACATCTTTATTTATTTACATGCTATGAATTTTATTTTCCGAAAATTGAATTATTTCCAAAAAAAATATTTCAAAACAATAAATTTGACATGAGAGTGCTTACTACCAAAAGTAATATGTTTTCGTATTTCAAGGTACTTGATCCTTCTTTGCAAATATTGGGTTATTTTGCTCCACTGCTCTTATAAGCTTTTTTAGAATGGCTTAACCGCAGTAACTCAATAGTTTACAATAATATGTAAATATTTTAGTATTCCAATGTACTAATTCATAAGAAATTATTTTCACTTTACCAGCTTGGCGTAAACATTTTTCTCCCCATTCGTCCTCACTTTGTATTCGCAAGTGCTCCACTAATGTTCAATTATTTACAATGTCTCTAACAAAAGGAGCTTTGAAAACAATAGCTTATTTTCAACCAATCCTCATGCCTCCATTTTACGTTGACCTCAACTCATTCCAAAATAAAGGGCCGCCACTTTCCAGCAACAAGCAGCAATTCAACCGCACGCTTTCCAAAGTAATTCGCACATTTGCGCACTCCATCTTGGCTTACAACTTTGTATTCTCACTTTGTAGCATCCTCTGGCTATTTTTCAACTGGAGATCATACGCCGCAAATCATATGGATCAATGTGTCATTCATGGGATTGGAGTGTGTATTTATGGCCTCACTCTCTGGAGCTGCTTCTTTGCCGCAGCTCGCAACGAGGAGATCCAATTCCTGATAAACCAGCGTTGTAAACTGGATTCAACAGTGAGTCAAAAAGTTGCTCAAAGTCAAGTGATCTCACTAAAAACCAGAGTGGATCTCATATACATATTTGCAGTATCACTTGCTATTATGAACCTTACATTCACATTTCTCCCATTTGCCATCTCCTACGATCCAATCCAGTCAATCTTGGGAACTAGCTGGATTGCCAAGTGCTTTGCAGTCATGGCATACACTGCAAGCATGGGCTACGGTAGTTACCGTTTCTACTATATTTTTACCATCACCGTCGCAATCCTGGAAGGTATTTATATCTACTCGTGTGGAGTTTGGCTAAGGCCGCAATTGCAAGTAGCACAATCCCAAGTCATTCGTAAATTTATTTGGTGCCATCATCACTTTCGAAAAATCCAGCTTATTGTAAAGTCAACAAATGAATATTTGACTGGCTTTTACGTCGTGTTGGTATTTAGTGGAATATTGCTTGCCTCCAGTAATGCGTACGGCGCCATCAAAATGTATTACGTGATTGATAATATTTTTACATATCTTTCATTCCCATCTTGTGTACTCATTGGCTGTTGTATAGCGATATTAATGACTTATTTTGTTGATCAACCGTGTAAAAATATGATGTTGTTTAATGTATATTGGAAGGATGTAATTAAGACGAAGGAAGAAAGAAAAATAATTAAAGCTTGTCCATCATCGGTTGGATTTGAGGTGGGCCCGTATGGACAGGTCACAGCCAAGTTAGGCCCGCAAATTTGCGATGAAATTGTGAACAATACGGTAATACTTTTATTCATGGGCATTTAAAATTACATTGTTTTGTTGTGATGGTCTACTTTTGGTGGTTTTCCGCGTAATATGAGCTAATTTTTAAACTAGGATTATGTTTTTTCCTTGTTTATGCAAATTTTTATTTAACAATTCCTGAGATGACTTGTACGTAAATTATCTGTAACTAAGCGCTATTGGCCTATAAGGTTGATCTGGTCCGAGGTATTTTGGTAGCGCGTCTATCTTTCCATATTATTTTTTAGAGAACAAGGTACAAATGAAGCTAACAGAAGATGGACATATCGCCATATATTATACCACATAAATAATATTTAAATAATTTTTTAACAATTTGAATGTATAATGCATGAGATAATTTATTAATTAAAATTTCAATAAAAGTCACTTGGTACGACATCAGTTTTCTATTTCATATAAAAATGTTTAGATTTTATTCTCATCTTTTACAACTAAGTTATTACTATTTATTTACATTTTGATTTTGTTTCCATAAAAAGTAGTGCTAATTCTACACTTTTGTGCCACAATTAGTTTTTGTTTTGTTTTATTTTTTTAAAACTAATTTTGATATTTTAACAAGCTTTAAAATTAAAACAACAAAAAGGGATTTTTAGGTGATCAAACACATTTTTTACAAGTACAGCAAATATTTTATATTTCAGTACAAAAGATTAGGATAAAAATTATTTTTAATAGTGATGAGCATTAGGTATAGCTAAAGAACATGAACATTAAATCAAAAACTGCATCACATGCCACATGATAGCTCAAATTCAATTTAGTAACGAATTTTTCGACCATTCTGCTTATGTTCATGTTTCAAAGTTACATATTAATTGCTAGCCGAATAATTATATTTACACACGTTCATAATCAAATTAATTATTATCAGAGAAAAAGTTAAGAGTCATACAGTGTCATTATGGAAAGGTGATAATGCAATCAATAATGTAATCAAATGTGGTTTTAAAAAAGGTAATGGTTGTTGTCACGGTCACAAAATAAAATCTGCCAACTTTCACCTTCAACGCTGGAAAGGACATTAGTATTCGTCGAAAGTCCTTTTGTTTTGTACGGCTCCAAGAATCCACAAAGCTGGCTGCCAAATCAAACATTTCAGCTCCCATTGACATCATTCTGTGGTTTAAGTTAAATAAATAGCTTAATAATTAAATGGTCCACCCAAAATGGGTATCATATATTTATTTTACAATTACGCAAATCCTGCGGTAGCGCAATCTATAACGCCAATAGGATACATGAGGATCCCAGGGAATTCATCAATAAAAATTTGATTCATGCTCCGAATCAGCACATATCTTAATCATGTCAAAAACAGAGCAATTAAAATATACCGACTTTACATTTAATTGGAATGTTATTAAATTATTATATACTTTGTAACCTGCTTGAATATTCACTCACTAAATTGTGTCATGGTATAAGATTCTAAAATATTGAAATCGTGATACACAGCTGAGCTGTGAGGGCTGTGACAGCTCTGTTTTGTTTCACGAAAAGTTAGTTTGAAACTACAGACTTACGGTCAAATAAACATCAAAAAATCAAAATTTCTTGAACATGACACGAGCAACAAAAATGTGCTTGCATCAGCAAGTGCGAATTCCGTAAGCGACCATGCAACATTCATGCACAAAATTCAGTTTGTTTCGAATTTTTATTTAATGACCATTTGATGTTAAAAATGACGACCTTTTTTCGCGCGTTCCCCGCCAGAATTTTCCCCTTTTTTAGAAATTTTTAAGGTTTTCGTTCTTTTGTTTTTTTAAATGACGTTTTGACGGTAAAAATTGTGATCTTTTTTCGCGCCTTCCCCGCCAAATTTTTTTTCCTTCTTTAGAAAATTTATTTTTTGCTTAAAATAAAAGTCGGGATTTTGACGAAACCGAAAAAAAAGTCGGGATTTTGGGATTTTTAAAAATTCACTATCCCGACCGATTTAAAAGATTTATGTTAACATTTATTTTTCTTCATTCCAACTACAACACAGAACGAATTGCGTGCGTACACAAATAAATTTGATGAAAATTTATAATCTACACTTTTCACAGGGTAAATCAGCAATCCAAGCAGCAGCAGCAGCATCAACAACAAATCACATCTTTAGTTTCTTATTTCATTTTTATGAACATGTACATTGGTTTTGTCAGAATGTCACAATGTTAGTGATTGTTTCCTTTCCATTTCTTTTTTTATTTGAACAAAGCACCACTGCTTATAATTTCACTTCATCTACTCTATCATCAACTGCTACTGAATTTTATACGCTGCATTATTAAAGCTTTCATTTCATAGTACCACCGCTGTCGTCGTCTTTCCGACAGTGCTGGTGGTTTCACGGTTTCCCTACTGCAAATGTTTCAAATTGCAATTTTTCATTGTGTAGGATATCATCTATGCATATACTAAATTGTCACTTTACAAGCTCATTTTTTGTTGTGAAACACCACAGGAGGTTCTAATTTAAAATTTCAAAAATAAACACCTTGCTAATTTATAATCCTTGGTCGTGATGTGGGGAAAAGGGAATTTCATGTTGTGCTGCAAACTTTTATAAACTAGTTCACGAAGATAAGTGTACAATTTGTACTGTTCCTAGTACACGAACTATTTTTGCTATAATATTCCTTTTCTTTTTCTATGCAGGTAATAATAATAATAATAGGTGAGGATGCTATGCTTTCTATTCAATTGATTGCAACAAAATAAAAGTATTCTTTAAAGCATTTATACTCAAATTATCTGACCGCCAGACAGTCTTAATATGTGTTAGACTGCGCTGCGTGTGTCCATTACTCGGGTGTACATTTTA
Organism: Paronellides praefectus; assembly: GCA_027744595.1. NCBI lineage: Eukaryota > Metazoa > Arthropoda > Collembola > Entomobryomorpha > Paronellidae > Paronellides > Paronellides praefectus. The sequence goes on along the minus strand of JAITYZ010001291.1, from coordinate 5,027 downwards.
AACGTGAATTTATTGAATAAATTGGGCATGTATATATTATGTGTGTATTATAGTAGTAGTATAAAAGCATTTCTGAGAATAAAGCAAAAGCAAATTGACTTGACAAACTAGTAAAATTGCTATTTATTGTATTGAATACTTACTTGGCCTCCCACATCCCAGCATATGAATGGAACCCCTTTCGATTTGCCTTTTGAGCCTTTTATTCGTTCACAATTGAAACCTATCGTTGGAACCTGTGAAAACAATGTAAAAATGGTCATTAAATCAAAACCATGCACATACGCACTCCACATGAGACTCATAGTCATTCAATTATTCACGCATTTCACAAAGACGCTTGATTGACGTACCGTATTTAAATAGGAATCCAACTTTAGTCTATATAACGCCGTACTCTTACCCGCACTGTCCAAACCAATCATGACTACGTGAAACGGACTCTGTACACAAAAGAGAAACGCATAATTATTATTTTAAATTATAGCTTCAAATTTCAAACAAGGAAATACATTTAAAACACAAACATTCAAGCATCATTCATTCAGACTCGCCCGGAAATAATCAACCAAAGATCATGTTTATAAAATGAGAAACTACAAACATGGTTCATGGTTTCATTTTACATCTTTTAATTTATCTACACAGTTTATGCTGATTAAGCAATTAGAAACCATTAAGTTTTGATGATGAGAGAGATGCATAATATGCCATCGACATATTTTCTTTTTAAGCACACAACATTATTATTGACTATATGATGCACATAATACAAAAAGAACTTCCCCTAGTTATCTATTTTAATGCGACTTACAGTATGGGTATAATATTCATATTCATCCTGCTAGTTTCTTCTCCTTAAAAAAATTTACTTCATGGTTCTTTGCTTTCCTTTTAATAGAGGACAATGATGAAGACAACTCAATGAACACATACAACATATTATATTATTGTATGTTATTTTTTATATGACAGAATGACAGAAAATTAATGTTTGCAAAGATTATTTCAGCTCATCATTGCCATGTATCATCCTCCTGATTATTTTTGACAAGACGAAAGTCCCCTCTCAATCTTTAAAAATTTACATTGTATCTCATCATCATCCCATGAAACACTATACCACCACTACTGCTGCAATAGTAAAATAGAGAAAGGAAACCCATTCAACACTACTGAGTCGTGAAATTTTGATGATGATGTTGTAGAAGATGAAGATAGCACCACTTCATAAAAATAAACTACAAGCTATCAATTATCATACATACATGGATCGCACGGTACTTGTTAGGTTGAATGAATTTTTTGATCGAAGGATGAATGGTAATATCAGACATCAGGATAGCACTTTGTCATGTTTAAGTGACGGAGATGTCATGATACAATATTATTCAATAATGCGTACGAAAGACATACATATTATATTCTATTTTCTTAACAGATCGCAGAGTATATATTATACTCAAGGAATTATAAATCGATAAATCTACGAACAATGTTGTATGACTTCAAAAACAAAATGAAAGAAACTATGAAGGCACGACAAAAGCATCACTAGCAAAAACATGCACAGTTTTTTTTTTAAATTGTATAGGTATTAGGTACATAATACATCAAATTACATGATTCGTGCGTGCGAATATAAATTTCATCGTGCATCTTCAAAAGGTGTGTACGTACTACGTACACTGTGTAAATTGCATTATGATGATGATAATGTGATTTTTAGCGTAGGCGACAAAAAAAGCAAGTTAAAATTTTAATAAATAAATAACACATTATGTTCACAAAAATTATGTTTTTTACGATACGTACGTTTTCAGTCAGTAGTACTACAAACATATAAACAATTTTAAAAAGCCAAAAAAAATTACTGGCCACCAGTACATGGTTATTGAAGAAGAAGAGATGAAGTTACGGCAAAAAAACATGCACATAACATGCTCATCATTAATACATTGTTGTTGTATGCAAATGTATTTTTTTGTTGATGTTGCTGCTTCTGCTGCCGTATAGTATTACTTTTGAGTGTGTGGAGATTAATGGACCTGTACGCATTTGAAGAAGGTAAAATAACGGTATATTCATCTTTTGCTTCTTTTCAGTACAAGTAGGTGTGACGCAGCAATCACATCTTTTGTACCAATATCCTCTTTCTCCTTTCATTCTGAATTAAAACAGGTCCTACTTACATCACATCCTTTTTTTGAGATGATGATCAAGACTTATCATCATGATAATCATTACACAGCGAGAATGATTACCTATTCAAGCCTCTATTCTACATATTCGGTTAAATTGCATCTTCTTTTTTTTCAAGAAAATTATTATGATGATTTGATTGGAAGAATGAAAAAAGATTAAGGCTTTTTGTATGCCAAAAACGAAGGCTACTTTACCACTATTTACTTCGAAGATAATTGAAAAAAAGAAGAAGGATGTCATTATATACATTGTTAAGATGAATAAAAAAATGATAATGACAGCACAAGATGAGACCTCACCAAAAAAATCGATACTTTATTTGTTTCGTAAAAGTTAAAATATTTGAAGGCATGACTCTGACGTAAAACCATTTATAAACAAAAATAGTAACATCTTATCTTCCTTTTAAGCTTTCAGTTTACAAGGATGTGGATGTGACTTAGATTCCATCGGTAAAGGTAAGTACAATACTACATTTTAATTAAATAGCTTCTTGTTGGTTCATATCACTTTTCTTTCAAGTACGTTTGTACGTTAGTATTGTAGGCTACAATTTGTAGTTTGTATTAAAAGATGTACGGATAAGAAAAGAATGAATGTACATAATATAGCTCATCTAAATGGTAATAATTTGGGAATCGTGTGAAATCCACCTCCTTCTCACATCTCTTGTAGAATAATGGGCAAAACAAGGACAAAAACTTATGTTTAGCCAAAAAAATAAAATAAGACACACAACACGAATACTGTTTTACCTGCCTTATCATCATGTCTATTCACTTTCTTTAAAAAAAATTAATTGCTGATAATATATTATCATCCAAAGATTTTTGGGGCAGCAGCAGTCAGCAACCAAACCTTTCAGTTTTTTTTCGTTAAATACTGTAAATAAAACTACTGACCTATTGCAAAATCTAGGCGTGCATGGTATGTACATACGTATGCATATGGCTCGTTGAAGAATGTTGAGTTGAAGTTGATTAAACATAATATTAAATGTCCCCAGTCCTGTATTTCAACTTTCCTTATGAATACATCTTTTGCACAGAGTAGCATTGCGCTCCTTGCTCATTTTTTTTCTTGCTGCATTATGGGATTTTGACGAAGGTTCTACATTGCGTTTTGAACATAATCTCTTGAATCAATGGTAGTAAAATCTTTAAGATTACAATCACATCCCACATATATGCATACATTGAATACATTCATACAGGTAATAGGTGAGTTTTCTGGTGAGCATCAAGGTTTAATGCAGAGATTTTCAACTTTTATGCAACTTTAATATACGCGTGTAACCAAATATCCTCCCTCTCTGAGTATTTATTATCTGCATTGTTCTCGTCAGCAGTACTGTAGTACAGTCACTGCACTACAGTGACTGTACTGCCTAAATATTACAGTACATTCTTGAAATCCTATTTATTATTATTATTATTTTGTTTGTATATCCTCCCTCTCTGAATATTTATTATTCTGCATTGTTCTCGTCAGCAGCACTGTAGTACAGTGACTGTACTGCCTAAATATTACAGTACATTCTTGAAATCCTATTTATTATTATTATTATTATTACTATTTTGTTTGTAGCTTCACGGCTCAATAATGCAATAATTGTATTGTATTGGCACAGCGCAGAGAGCGTAATAGTGTAAATCAGGCAAACTTCGCAGTTCTCGGCTACACAGTCAGAAAAAAGGAGGACGGCTCTCTTGTGCTGATTACAATAACAATCCTGAACAACACCAGCATGCACGATTGACTATTATTAAGCCGCAATCTGTCTGAGATTTTTTTGGCAACAATAAATCTGTCGGGGTTCGCCATATTCGACGGGTTAAATGCTACGACGTTAAAAGCTATTGTTCTAAATGGATGGGATGTAAAATAAACACGCAATAATGAGCAATGAGCCACATCATATCGTGAGCAGATACACCAATTATATTTATACATTTCTCACTCGTCGTATTCATATAAAAAATGTGTTTTATACATCTAGTTTACATTTGTGAGAGAGTGGAGTCACAGTGGAGGGATGTACTGTGGTCATTTCTCTCCATGTTATTATCACGATTTTTATTTCCCTTTCAAGATCTTTGTAAATCACGAAATTGTGCAAATATTAACATTTGTTGTAATGTAAAAAAAATGAGAGTAACGCATTAAAAAAGACTATTAAAATTCCTTTTGGTTTTCAGATAAGTCCGGAAACTTGCATTATTACACACTTTGCATAATCAGCGAAATGAAGCAGAGTTTTATAGCAGAGAGGAGCGAGGTCAACAGGAAAAAGTTACAATTACAAACAAAACAAACAAATGTATTCTTAAAAGCAAGCGTGTCTGCCTAGAAAAGTAAAAAGTAGGTGCCTAATATTAATTAAATGCATTACATGCATAACGCAGAATGTATGTACGCATATCTCACACAACGGAAGTCTCCGGAACTGAGGTCGACAGTAAAAGTTTTTGTGTGTATTCAAACTAAAGTGGGTCATTCATTTATTTAAAAATTTGGTTGTTGCTTTGAGTAGTCGAGTCGGGATGTTGATAATAATAACAATACAATAATGGTGTTGCCGTTGCCTGATAATAATAATAATAGGCACAGAAAATAACGCAAAACAAAACACAGGGATTCTTTTGTTCTTGTTGTCGTGAGCTGCTGTGAATCATGCGTCGTCATATGCGATGCGATGTGTCATGCATATTACACAAGCGCAAGTTAAAAAAAACTATTTACTGTGTGCGCCAAATTGTCTAACGAATATAAGTTTACACCCTGACAATTCATAAATCATAATCCACAATTTGACTACTGCT
>JAITYZ010001290.1:0-16491 GCA_027744595.1 Paronellides praefectus | reverse complement strand
TTGCGTGTCAGATATCTGAGGAAAAGCTTATAATATTATACGTTGCTTACTCCGACGACGACTGTTGTGGTGATAGTGGCATTTGTGTGTGTGGTGTGGCGGCAGTAGTGGTAATGCTTTTTGCCTCCCATCATCATGAAAGAAAATGAACGTGTGCCAAGTCAACCCGACCAGCATATTTCCAGTGTGCCACTACTAAAATAAGTGCATAATGTGTTCACTTTGTCTCCTGGCTTAAAAAGATATATACTTTTGTTCACAGAGAGAGAGAGAGAAAGAGGGAAAGATTCATATGCTCTCTCTCTCTTCCACAGTTCTAGGATGACTTTTTTTTGGATTATCATACAGTCACACTACTGCAAATATTGCTGTAAGGAGACGTAAACCAAACGTAGGTATCCAAACTGTTGGAATCATGCTATGATCGAACATAATTTGAGGTTTTATAAGTGTACCCTCTTTCTGTAATAAAAAGCAGCCAGCTGGTTAGATGGGATATACATTAGTTGTTTGTGAAATGAATGGAGATGTACGGAAAGAGTACATATTATATATATAGTGACCTGAGAAAGTGTCTCATCATGTCTTCTTGTGGGTCGTGCTCCTCACTGGCTCTACATGTTTCTTTCTCCATTTTCTCCTCTTCCCCGGGTGCCTCATAATTTCTAGCTGGTTAGCTCCACAAATGGGATTCTCTCTGTGTAATGCAAAATATACACGGAAGGCTACAAATTTTATAGAGTCACTTGACATCGCATGGCGCGTCCTCTTTTCCCGGGGCATTAATTCCTCTCAGTGCCCATTTCACTAAAATGTTTTCGGAGAAAAACCTGCCACTCGCAATTAAAAGATATTCTCATGACTTCTTGCGATGGGATGACGGAAGGTAGAACCCTGCAACCACTACTTTTGTACTGGTGGTATAATATGTTTTCATTAAAATATCGTTTAAAAATGAACAGATTTGAAAAAGCTTCACTGCTTTGTTAGTGGGAAACCAGCGATATTATTCAATTTATCCCATCTTCCTTTTCTCATTAATAATAGCATTTTCATCAAGTTTGAATTCAACTGATAAGCATTTTGTTAAATAAAAAAATAATCTGATAACATAACAAAAAACTAACTCTTTTTTTCGCAATCTACAATATAAGCTCTTTTAATGGTGAATGGGAGAAGTATGGAGCTTTGCGTTTGAGAGAAACTTGGTGTTATTATTGCTGGTAGACCTGCCGTGCCTGAGAGATATTAGTTCAATGTGTAGTGGCCAATTGGACGATATCCAAATATGCACAAAGAATACAAAATCTTTATACTCACTCTTTTGTGTAGCGCAGGAAATAATATGTTCTTACGTTCACTTATCTAGTTGGCCACTTGACATTCTACTAGTTGTGGGTGGGTGGATTGTAAGCATTCATTATAGTTTTATTCATGCTCGTTTTGTGTATATATTTATATTAAAATAAGATGAGTTAATATGTAATCAAATCAAGCAAACTAAAACTTAAATCCCTCCGTCGTACCGTCCTGTTTCCTCTTAAGTATGTGTGTGCCTTATTAAATGTTCCCTTTAATAATACAATATTTAATTTTGAACGCCGTCCTAAAGCGATTCAATTTCTGTATCTACAACCACGTTATTTCGGGGCTTCAATATATGAAAAAGCTTTAGATAAACTGACAATTTCTACGGTGCTATATAAGCTTCATTTCTACTCAGGAGGACGATACTAATCTTATAATCCTCCAAAATAAATAGAGCTCCACATGCAAGCTGAAAATTGCTTATACACAAACATGACAATGTTTTGTTGTTGCATGGGTTTATTCTGTTAATGTGCAGCAATAATCCTCATTTCCGACGGTGTGTATATTCCTGTCCCTTATGAACGCGAAATGTTTCTCAAGTAAAACCCGAGCAAATATATCGGATAAAACAAAAAGCTTATTTGCAACTTACCGTTTTGATCAACAACGCAATAAACACTATCTTCCTTATTAATTTTCAACTACCTACCTTTTTTATGCAGCTTAATATATTCTTTTCACCTGCTGCCATACAACGTGCAGCCAATTCTTATATTCATTCAAGTGGATATATAACATGTGTATGTAATTCTGTACATCTGTTCAAGTAGGTATGTATGTATGTACATTTATGCGGGATAATATTGTCCCGTAAAGAGAATTGGATCCATAAAACCCCAATTGCATATCAATGTTTTCTCAGGCAGAATCGGCAAAGTGAATACACAAAGCGTACTAAATAGTCACGGTTTGATCGCGACAGTATTAAACACTCATGCAGACGTGTAGTAGTCGATATGGAGTAATAACAATTTATTAAATTGTAATGGAACTACTGCACGAAATCTATGAACACTTTGCTTTTGCTACAAACACTTATCTTACAGAAAAGGCTCATGATATGTAGATGAAAAGTGTGCACATTATATATGCATGGTATTGTATACCTTTAATCTTTTAGTTACGGAGCCAGTCCAGTCAGTAGTATAATAATAATAAGTGAGCTTTACGATGTCATCATTCTCGTTCACCGCCGAATCGCGTAGAACCCATTCAACATGTCAAATCATTCAACAATAATTTCCTGTTGTTGCAGCGTGATATTTATTATTTTGAATAGCCCAGTAGTAGCTTCCATATTATCTTATGGGTAATTCCTTTGCCTGGAACTACACTTACAAAAAACTAACCTAACAGGCTTTTTATTATTATTGCAAGTGTAGAGATGATATTTCCCATTATATTCAAGAAAACATCCATTACACATTATTAGGAAAAGATAGGTAGGCTAAGAAGAAGAAGCAAAAGGAAACGTGTTTATTTAATTTTTTTTCTACAAACACATAAGAGCAGAAGTATACAAGTAGGATCGTTAAAGCTCATTTGATTTCCTTCATATCACATATTTTTGACACTTTGTGACTCTCGGTGAAAATTATAGCTGAGACTGGCATGATGAATTCCCATCATCATCATCACCGCCCTACTCCTGGCCATTTTGTACGTTACACACAGCAAAGACCTCTCTTTCCTCTTTTCAAACTACCTACACAACAAACTATACTTCTAAGTTGTACATTTGGTGAAACTCTGACTATCAGCGTAACCTTTCATTTTCTTTTCCAGACTCGCGCCCCAAGACAAGGAGTAGTTGTGTGTATAACCCACATACAAAATGCAGTGCAATAAAAATAATAACAAGAGTATCACGCAGATTTATATTCTACTTGGAAGAACACTCACTTCATTTCTCATTCTTACAAAGAGAGAGAGAGAGCCTATGAATTATCTCGCACAATTTGCCATAAATAAATGAATGACTCTTGAGGATACTTTATGCTGAAGGAATGGAGAAAAACAGGTCCTCTTCTTTCTCACTATATTCCATCCACAAAACAACAAGTATTAAAGATACAGGAATTCCACTGGCTGTCGTCGTCCAGCAAAAGAAAGAACATTCAACCATATACCATCTCTTCTTTTACTCATTCTAGCTGTACACCAGCAAAGCTAAACTTTCGACGTGGTGATGTGGCGTGTTGAGTTTTTTTTGCTTAGTGTGTGTTTTCAAGCAAGAAGATCGAGAGAGTAGTGGATCCTTTCTACAACACGATATGTTGTTATAATAAAGGTACATAGTTTATGTTTAAGGTTTCGCAAACTGTTTGATATATAAGAAAAGTAAATAATGTATGAATGTGTATATATGTTCACATAAAAGATATTTTCCGTGAAGGAGCTTTGGCTTCAAGACGGTGACTTGATGCTTGTTGTTGTTGTTGTCGGGATTTATGGGTGCATGTATGAGATTATACCGAATATACTTATAAAATGTATCTTTTAAACTTTCCGGCTTGGGTTTATACTTGCCGCATGCTTTATACCTTTTCTCCACATTTACTCTTCAACCCAGTGGGAATCCACGACCAACGTGATCACAATTACGATGAGGAGTTTCTCTTTTCCGTGGCACTTGGTGAATGGGGTTCACGCTTCCCTATCACTCTGGTTGTTCGGCTTGGGTTGTTCTTTCTTGAAATATAAGAATACAAGTTACACAATCTCATGTCCATAATCTCATCTGATGTGAGTGTAATGCAAGTCGAGGGAAAAGGAAAGCAAAAGGTGAGCTACTAAACTTATATGCTCCACACACCACTATACTGACGACTGACACTGCATCGTATTGCTAATATTAATGGCCGGCTGGGACAGAATGATAATGCATTTCGTACGTACAGCTTTTGCACCCTTGTTCACATTAATTTGAAGTCGTAGTATTGACTTCATGTCAAAGTTGAACCAACTGAACAGAGTTGATGATAAATACTATGTTTTACTGCCAAATGTTTTCAAAGTCTTTAATTGAAAGTGCACTAGCATAGATACAGAGATAACTAGTGTGGAAGTGACTTGACCACCTTATACCGTCACAATTTGTTAAGTGTGGCTGTTTGTTGGCGTTCTAGGAATAAGATTTGGGTGGCTGTGGTCGTCAAAAAGTGGGGGTTGCTACTTTTCAGGTGTATATGTAGTTGAATCTGTAAATTCTGTTAGATTTCAACCGACAAGCTACTGCAAATCTTCCTTCAGTAGATAACAATAACTGATAGCAATAGTGGAGTAGAGTAAAGGTGGTAGTAGGACTTTAATGTAAAATCAAAACATGTAATGGAAATGAGCCATGAATAAATAAACCGTAACAAAGGTGTAAGAAGTGCGCGATAAGTGCTTAAAATAAATTAAAAATTCAGTAAAGATTATTTATTGTGGAACAAGCTTAAACCTAAAAAATTCCAAAACAAGGCTACTATATTTATGTACATATGTATGTATGTTTATCGTAGGGCTTAGCAAATGTCAAATGAAATTCAAATTTAAATGTTTGTATATTTTTGTATTCATCAATTTTAAGAAATTACATCATAAAAAGGTAAAATAAGCTTGTCAGAAAAGCACCACTCCTTTGCCGGTTGGACAGACTTAGACGAAAAATTGACCAAGTAAACCTACTCACCGTATTACCAGTGCTACTTAATAAATGAGATTGCCTGGTTGGCGGTAGCTTATTTAAAGAAAGAAAATGTGTGTGTGATAGGGCGAAGAGAGCAATAAATTACAAGAAAGTTGGCCACAAAAACGAGATACCTACACACTACAATACACGTTTCAATGTGTTGCCTATTATTGCCTTCTTTATGTGCTTGTTTGCAGCCAGAAGCGATGATAATCATCATGACGAGAGAGACGAGCGAAAAATGGTAATCAGTAACGCAAACATGTCCTCAAATCCAGAAAAAATTATGGGCTTGCTGATAAAATCACGAGAATTTTTTTCAACATGCCAGATATATTCTTTTTTTTCATGATCTTGCAGAATTATATTAACTTGTAGGTATATTTTCAACTTTTAACAAAAGTGACGGGTTAGTTTACTGCGTACAGTCATATTTTTGGAATTTAGTAGCTTTTGTAATTTAGCTCATTGCACAAGACCAAAATCCATTTATTCTGTTCTTGGAATAAACTTACATGTGACTACGATCATATCAATTGTTAAAGTGGTACTAGAAGTAATAGTAGATTTCCATGTACCGGAGATAAGGTTACTAACATATGAAATAATCAAAATTTCTCTACCACTCACCAGCATCATCAAAATGTCATGCTGAGAAGCTCCGCATTGACCGCAAATCCATGAACACAAAGTTTTACGCAACCCTTCCACTTGCAGAAGTACAAAAAAAAAAGATTGGAGAAATGGCTCGTTTCACGGCGTAGTTAACTAACCAGCTCTACAGAGAGTCAGTCAGTTAATATATATGGCATTTGTGTGTATATGTGTACAAAAAGCAGATTTCTACTGGTTACTCATTTATTCACTACTTCCCCCCGCCTGCTAGCATCATCACCACCACCATCATCATCATCACTATTGTTATTGCTCGTACATATAGTAAGTACACTAAGCTTCAGAACTGGTGGTGGTGGTGGTGATAGCTTGAAGGAAAAGAGTAGTAGTGGCGGTGGTGATAGTGATAAGTGTGAAAAGGCAATAAGAGAAAATCTCTAGTATAATATAATGATACACTTTCCAATAGTTAGCTAATAATATTATACACTCTCTCTGTTCATCTATTTTCACACAAAATGAACAAAAACCTGTTTCTCGTAACAGCAGTAGCAGAAAGAAACTGAGCAAAGTCAAAGAGGGAGAGAGAGAGAGAGAGAGAGAGTTTCAGCTGTGTTCAGAGTTGGGGAAAATGGAAAGAGGCTTTTTTTGCTCTCATCCGTCGTGCCTAATACAAGCCATATTATTATCCACACTCCATATATGTACTTACATAGTATGCCTGCATCATACACGCGCTCAGGCATATGCACACACATGAAGTCTTATTCATTTGGGTCATACAATTGGAATCTCGGTCGGAACCTTTCAGGCTTCTCGGTTGCCAAACACCATGTCCATCTCATCCAATAAAGCTCAAAACTCCTCAGCAGTGAGCAGCTCAACAAACTCTGCACATATTGAAACCATTTCCCATCAGGACCCGCAGAAAGTTTGCAAGTTGGTAAATTGACAAACTCTCTACTTGATTTTCTTCTCTCTCTCTCTCTACTTTTCTCACAAAATAGTGGTACCAGTAGCTTAGTCACTATATAAATGTACATATGCTTGCTGTATAGCTAATACACTGTCACCCAAACTGCCACTCTTGACTTGTCCGGACATATTACATGCAGACACCAGTGGTACAAACATTTGGAGTGGCAGCAGGAGTTGAATTTGACTTGACTGTCTGGAAATATCGAAACACGAGAAATAGAGGACACAACACAGATATTGATGGCATCATCATCATCATCAGTATGGGAAATAGGGACGTGAAAAAACACAAACATTATAGAAAAAGGAAGAGGATGCAAAGAGAGAGTGTGTGTGAGAGAGAGAAAGAAAAAAACGGGAAAGTGTGTTGAATTAGGAAAAAATAGTCTGCTGGTACAACTGCTGCTTGCCTTCAAGTCACACAGCAGGAAATGGATATTTTTATTTTTTACGTGTTTATACAGCTATTCGTAACGATGTGCATACGAAACTAGAAGCGTTAACGTCAGTAGTCTGTAAAAGCAGAGCTAGAGCTAAAAAGGAATAAACTTTTTTGTCTTGGAAAGTGTAGGCAGGCAAGATGAGAGAGAGAGAGAATAACATTCAGGATTCGGAAAGTAGTTTGTCAGGCATGCGGTAATAGAGTTACAGGATGGCTTCTAGGCTCCCTGCTATTGCTAGACAGGATGGTTTGAAGCTTTAGCTAGTTTGGCTTGAACTGGAAGGCCCTTTTTGGCAAATATGGTGGGCAGAGCGCGCTGGTCGTAGGCGTGGGGAAAGTTAACGGAAAAGCTTTTTCCAAGTATTTTTTTTCTCTTACACACTTTTATACTTTTCTATCCATTTTAGTCTATATCTGATGCTTCAATAATAAAGCAAAAGCAAAAAGAGTATCCGGATTTCTCGGCTGAGTGGGAAGCAGCAAGTTGCAATAAGAACTTTCCAGTTGCGAATACCATTTTTGTGTCATGTCATATCAATAGCAATTTTAGACGTGTTTGTTGATTTCTTAGAATTTTGAACAGGTATAATATAATAGCAAAAATAATGCATTAACAGCTTGTGATAATCTGATACTTTTATAATTTGGAATGTGACATAAAGTTTGGCATTTATTGGACGCTTTTAATTTATACTTTACAAATAGTGTTTGGTAACAAAAATGTTTTACATAATGCGTAAAGTAATAAAAAAGGTGCGAGTAAATAGCAAAGATGCAACTTTATCTTTGGGGCAAAGCAAGATAAATCATCATAAATGAGTTAAAACTAAATGATGTTACATGTTTTGAAAATTGATTGGCAAACAGCTAATGTCAATTTTGATAATTTCGGGTTAAAGAAATTTATTGACAGCAGTAGATTCGTAAATTAAAACTTGGAGCTGCTTACTCAACGAGTCAGGCATGTTAATTATGTAATCATAAATCATATTAGGTATATGATAATTGATGATTATCATGCTTGTCGCCATTCCACATATTTAATTTTATAGTTTCGAGCACGATATGTATTCAATCAAATCAAACTACCAAACTCATAACAATGGATAACTATAATGAACATATGAATGAATGATGGAAACAATGGAAGCTATGAATAGTGCGGTCTGCAGTTTCGAAACAAACTGTGGTAAGTGGTAACTATAATATAATTCCGCATTAAATTTGTATCAAAGGGACAACAGTCAGGACTCAGGACCATCAACCTAATATATAAATGTTTTCTTGACAGATACAAATTGTCAAGCGGCGTCAGTATAAGTCATCGTACAAATTCCATATGAAACGGAAAAATAATTTTTCGATCAGTTTGAAGACTCCCATTGTTGCACTTTTTACTCGCTTTCTGGGGCAGGGGCATTTTGTTGTGAGTGGAATTAAAAAATTGGGTAGAATATCAACTTTTTATTCATAAAAATCAATTCTTTTGGGACCGTGGCTTCCAAGGACCTTCTCAAGTCATTGCTCTATTAAATATTATGTACTCTCACACAGTAGCGTCTTGCCTTCACCTGACTCATAATGCATAAATAGACAAAACTCAAAACTCCATCTCATCGAACATACACATGACGCAAGTTATACATTGGAATAAAAATCGCGGTTTAAATAGCAACAATAAGGCTATACAATATCGTCTTTTTCTTATAACTTATAACTGAAACAAGAAGATTCGTCGTAAAAATCAGTGCTCCGAGCTACACCAAAAGACAAGACATGTAAAAGATACATGACAATTTTTACCATTGCACAAAATAAGCAAAGAGGGAGGAAGTTGAGTAAAAAGGAAGCATCTGCAGCAGAAATATTTTATCCATCAGTTATGCTTTCAATTTATGCTCGCACTTCCTCCCTTTTGACAATGAAAAAAGAGAATTCTTCAAAAAAGGGAAGAAAAAGCATATCATTACTTTCACAAAACTAGTCAGAACCAAAATAAAAGTAGAAAAGCTTAGTTTCTCTTCGTTTCTCCTTTTGCTCATTCTTTATACACTCCTACATGGGTTGTTCTTTATGCCTGCCAGAAAAAGAAAGCAGTGCCTGTGCACATACATATTATGTCTCTGAAAATTATTAAGAAACTCGTACCAGTGCGGAGGGCAAAACTAGAGAAGATTGTGTATTAGATATCTAGTAGTTATTCTCTTCTGTTGTGTGTGTATGCAATGCATATGTATATATATATATATATATGAGTCTCTGGTCGTTTGAAGATCCCATATCCTTCCTTCCCTCTTTTTACTACTTTGCTTGCTTTGGCAAGTGACTGTGATGTGAGTCGAAATGTGGCAAGATGAAATCATCCCAATTGAGTCTTCTCTCTTGACTTGCTTACTTATTTACTTTTCCTTGTATGCTGCTTCTTTCTATTTTGATCTCTTTCCCTTCAAGCCATGGATTCGATTATGATTCAATGAAGCGGCTGTCGCTTGTCGCATTCTATCTTGGGGACAGAACAGAGAACCATAGTGTGTAAGAGGCAAGAGGAGGAGAAAGAAAAAAATAGTGAAAGCAAAAAAGAAGAAGAAGAAAATGATACAGATATGTTATCCACTACACCATAGTACTCCACGGGTATCATATCATTACAAGATGATCATCGTCGTGAAACTGATATGGTGTAGGTATATAAGAAAGGTATATGGATGTACGTACCTTCACACCACATTCCATGTCTCCCTCGTTTTGGCTGGCATGTTGGCATCTTTTTCTATTCCGCATGTTTTTGCTATGTGTATAGCTGTCAGCAAGACATTTGCCAGATCTTTCAAAAAGTCACAAAGGAATTGAAGGTGGAAGAGAAATATAGTGATAGTGAGGAGGGAGAAAAAAAATGATACTACTGTGGTACATGTATAGGTACACTTGAAACTCTTTTGGATTGTGCTACATATCGGCAACTGTACACATAGGTCGATAAATTTTCCTGTACACTTTCGTCGGAAATATAATGTACCGTTTCCAAAATGTGCACGGCTTTTACCTATCATTATTATGATTATTGCCGTTAAGGATGCTTTCCTCTCGACATGGTCCAATACCTAGGCCAAATATCACAACATGTGGCGTACATACGCCTAGGTAATCTTTGCAAGTGAAAAGTGGAGTGATGAAATGAAAACCTATAATATTTTGGTAAGGCCGACGAAGGGATAGTTTGTAAAATACACATTAATATCAGCACATAAAAAGAGTAAACCTGTGCTACCCTTTTGTGGCGCATCTACTATGAATCAAGATACCACGTAAATGATCAGTTGAGAAATGAGTGAAGTATATAAAACAAAGTTTCATAATAAAATAGGGTATACGATATATAAAAGAAAACAGGTGTAAAAGGCAGGCATTTTTTTGTACATTTGCCGACCGATCAAGTACCGGTGCTATCACAGGCTACCAATTTTTTTTTAAAGACAGTATATAGTGCTATGTGTAAAGTTTTCTTGGAAAAAGAAAAAAGGGCTGGCGGGGAGTGCGGAAAGGTATAGAGTTGTATAAATGATCACCCGACCAAACTAGATGTGAAATTTGTACACGTTCCAACTTTCAGCTTTTCTGCTGGGCACGGTGGTAGGGCAAAGTGGGGAGAGATTCGTGAAGGTGATATCGTTTTTTAACAACTCACAAAGAGTTCCTGCCAGTATAAAGGCATGTTGTTGGAGAAAGCAGTGTGTATCAAAGATTGTGGTGTATAACATATACCTATAATATATATACATGTATGCTTTCATAAGTTATATAGTAGTGGCAGCAAGTGAACGAGAGCAAATCCTCTCCATTATTCAACATTCCGATCTCTTTTACGCTCTCCTCTTTTTTTCTTTCCATCACCACCACCACCAGCACCGTTTCAATGCATCGCTACTTATGCTTCCACCACCGCATCCACTTCTTTTCTTACATATATATTCTCAACAACACCACTTTGTAATCTTGTCCTGGGAGATCATGGTCTTCCACTCGAGAATAATATGCAGAGCTACACACATACACATTCACGGGCACATACTACACAAAAGTGAGTAAAAAGAGGAGAGGGTCGCAGCAGAGCCAAAACCATAGAGGAAAGTCGGCGAACGGAGACATGCATTTTCCACTATATTTACTACATATTTTCACTTTCTTTTCCTCTCGTAACAAAAGTGAACGTGCTCCTGCTGGTTTTCCTTACATCCGATGAATGCAAAAATATCTTCCAGAATTCCAACCCAAAACCAGTACCGTTTCCTTTTGTCATTATTACCCTATATATTTATATGCTACCCTATTATGTACATGTGTGGCATGTTGCTGCAGGAATGGGTAGCCTGCCAAGAAAAAATGTAAACGAGAAAATATGTGTATATTATACAGCCATTATATTCTGCATAGCGTATAAAGATATGGGATGGCCCAGAACGACTTTTACAACTACAGATTACGCAGATTTTGTGTGTTTCCCTATTTATTATTGAGGAATGATGAAAACTCTTTTGGAGTAAAGATTGTGTAGGAAATTTTCATTTGCACAAAATGTCAAGTAATTTATGTTTTTAGGTGTAGTTACTGAAAATTACGCCCCTGCACTTATTTTGCCCTACCAGTTGAGTCGAGTTTTTTTTTGGTTTATCTTCTTGGCTGGATTACTGGAGATAACACATACTGCTCACAAAAATATAAGATACAAGAAGTGAACCTTTAAGTTCAAAGTAATTTAATAAAAGCGTTGTGTGTGCCTCGCTTCCTCTCCATTCATTTAGTAGTGAGGCGGACGTCATCCGATGATTCGTTTAACGACTCTCATGGGGTCGGAGATGGAACGTGATGATTTCTGGAAAAGAAGTGGTAATTGCATTAATTACCGATTTCTCAGACCATTTTCATGGCTTTGCTATATTACTAATTGTTGATTTGCTGGTCCCTTGCCGGCTATTTTCAGTGAAGTTAAAATATTACCGTAAATGATGAGAAGAGAGTGTGAACAGAGTTTGTTCCGTTGCCTCCAAAAACATACATACATACATATAGGTATGAATATGTCTGCTCTACATGAACCACCTCATCACTACTACACATCCATTCGTTGTTGTTTTGCTTTTGGGGTGGAAGATCTGCTGGGATTCTCCGAAAGTAAAATAATTATATTAAACCTCAAGCTTTTTTATACACATGATAATAAAGGAAACATGAAAATATCCAGCGGGCTACATGAGGAGCACACATTGCATCCTTTCATTTCACCCATGGCATTAGTGTACTAAATTGGTAGATTCGTGCTAGAGTTCTGTGTAGATCATTTTAGGTTTTATGTATACCATAGTAGGTGTGTATATAAAGTGGTGGTGAGCCCACCACACATAATATTTCACTTTTACGTTGTTATGTCTATGTCGTTAGTTTTTTTTCACCTACACACAGAGACTGACTCTCTGCCTGTAATATTTATTATTTCGGGATTCGGTTACGATTTGGCTTTGAATACTACACAGTTGGGATTTCGTTGGCGGTCTGGTGTGGCCACCATGGAATGCAAACGGAGACCTGGCAAGTCATTCCGTTTTCAAGGACGACGTCGACCCGACCAAAGTAAGGATATTTATTTTTTCCTGTGTGGTACATGGATCATTGTTAAAGGTACCACATTACGAGTTTAAATATTTCTTCAAATTATCAATGAAGAAATCATCCGGGAATGATACAAGATTCTACATTGTTTTACTATAATCTCATAGCTAACTCATACAATACAATGGGATTTGGGATCCTATTTCCTTTCCGTAGAAGTTACATTTTTGGTATATCAACTATGTATACATGCAGGTATGTTATTAAGCTTTTGCATCACTTACTTGGAATGAAACCAAATAAGGACCCACAAAGAAAAAGTAATGTGTTTGTTTCACTGTTCCTCAAGTGATTCAAAGCTCATGTGTTGCTTCACATTTTAATCTGGTGAGACTCTATACATAATATTATTTTGTCCTATAGCACATATTTTTATGACTGTGTGTATTAATCGATTTAAACAATGCTTGCATTCTTTCCATTCGTGTGAGAGTGTAGCGTGTGGTCTTTAAAAATCTCCGGTTTCAGTGACGAACCAGCCCATTTCCAAATGAAAGCACACAAGCAAACAGCCATAATTTACACGTTGTGGTCTCATCAGACAAGACACACCAGACATGTTCAGTATAGAAGTTGCCTCCAGCCAGGTAAACTATGGGCTCATGGAATCTCACCTGGGAACAATTCTCAAAACAAAAAAAAAATGTTTATTGTTCTTCACTCTGGCTGGCTCGCAACGCAAGAACCTTTTGTTTTGTGTTCACCAGTGTTTGCTCGCTTGGTAGCTTTTGTGGGTGTTGGGTACGCTTGGTGAGGAATTGTAAGCTTGAAACTCGCTTCAAGTGTTGGGTTCCTTTGCAAAAAGCGTAACTGGACAAGCCACAGCAATAGAGAAGGACTGCGTTGAGTTTTGATAAAAGTAACTTACTGAAAGTAAGAAACAAATACTAATCGAAACTGGGCGCCGTTAATATATTTACACTTTCAATCAGGCTTATTCATGTTCGGAGGTCATCTTTATCTTTATCTGTTAACTACAAATGATATTTTGGGCTTCTTTTGACTTGGTGCTTCAGTATTTCTTGCAAATCGGATAAGACATTCGTAAGTTGTTCCGCGACCAGTCAGTCGGGCGGACTTAAACTGACTTAAATCGTAAATCACTTGAGATATTCGCGTTCTTTAATTATAATGAAACATTTACTACTCTCTGAAGCATATTACCGAATAAAACTGGGAGTTTAGGGCGGACCTTTTTATTTTTTACTTGTAATATTCTAAGGAACTTCAAATTGCGCAGTGACTTTAAATGTGGTCACACTCTAGTGCAAGCTCATTTCATAATATTGAATATTATGGTTATTATGGGATGATACAAACAACTGTGAGTTATATGGAGCCACACCATTTTTTCTCCGTTTCCCCATCGGCTTGTGGTTTACTATTTGTTCTGATTAACGTTAAATTCCGAAAAATTGGCAGAATATTACATGCACGTAAATTTATTAAGTACAAAGTAATGGATGCTCCATCTATTAATTTTACTTACATTGTTTGTCCGGGGCACTCTGGCTGCTCAATTCAGACCAAAACAAAGTTTTGCATTGTTCCTGACGATGTGTAATATTTTACATCATGCGTTCCGCTACATTTTTACAAGCTGTATAGTTTTTACAATGCTTAATCATGCTTTTTTCCTTTCAACCAAAAATCACAAGAAGGTGGACGGGATTGTGTGAAATGATAACAAATTGCTTTAATATTTTGGATGAGCAATGTGTTTTTTTATCCTGTTGACTATATGTTCTTTGATTGCTCCAGGTATGCGAAATAGGATCAAAAGGTCAATATAAATTCTCACGAATTGGATATTGGAACCCAAAAAATTCATATCATGAATGCAAGTCAGTTTCTTGCTAGATAGGTAAATCTTCAGTTTTTGCTATTCATTTTTCACTATAGGATTTGTGCGCGTTTCCAAAATGAAAAGGTGTGCAGTGCGAGTGAGCTCACTAGATAAATCCTTCAATTTCATTTCTTTTCAAAAATTTATACAAAAAACGTATACCTACCTACACATATAAGACATAGCCAGTAATGCTGCGCCAGCCTTTTTGGTGTATGATGGTGAGGAAAAGAGTTTTTATACCAAAAAGTGCAGCAACAGTGTAAAAAGCACAAAAAAATGGGATGGGAGTATTGCTCTGTGAGAAAAAACCTTTTTTGTTAAAACTTTCATAAACAGAAAGAAGTATATAGGTATTTATATACAATATGAGCTTTGCAGTCAAAGTGTGTTTCTTTTGCGTACACGCAGTTCACATAAGATTCCATTCAGGTTCAGGGCAGACCGTGCCAGCAGTCGCACAGGTAGNATTTTGTCTCAATTTCTCTTATTGTGAAGGAGAATCATCCGAGTTGAAAATGAGGTGAGATGAGAAGACTTCAAAAGCCGTTTTTTCCTTCTTTTTCGGTGGAAAAAAGGAGCCGGATGTAGACAAGTCCTTTTTCTCTATACAACTTCATGATATTACCGTAAAAGTAGACAAAACGGCAATTTTGCCATCTATCCCGGTAGTTTTCATTGAATAACATACATATATACATGCACACACGCTTTTACTTCTTCCAAATGTATCACTATGATAGGGGTAACAACACGTTCCTAAAAATCGTGTGAGTGTGGGTCTGTGTAACGACCTTTCTTCTAGCGGCGGTCTGGCCTGTTCTAGGTTTTGCTCTATTCTCGGTCTGAGCAATTCCCTTTTTTTGGCTGGTCTCTTTCTCCATTTCAGTGTGTAAAGTAGAATCACTTTCCACTTGGTTTCTTCTCGCTTCTTGACTTTTGAACCCGGCAGGCAGTGAATAAAGATTTTTTTTCCTTTGAACGTAACCGAAAAAACATACTCAAGTTCAAGTCAAGCACAGGAAGTTCACATATAATAATGACGATTTCCTTACTTTTTTTTTTTGAACATTTATAACATGACCATAGCTTCGTAGTAGTAGTACATCGGTTTCTACGTATAGAGGTGGTAGTGGAAAATAATCAACAAAAAAGTTAATACCCGTTTCAGAAAGGTCGTCTGTGTAAAAAGCGTGTGTTTGTAAAAGGTGGCACAAATAAGAAAGACAGAGTAAAAAAGGAAGGAAAATGGAATATTGTAGGCATTCGTTTTTGCCATTTTTATTAATGCTGCTGCAGTAGAAGAGACAGACGCTGAGAATATAAGAGTATTACTATAAACCTTTTTTTCTTTTCCCTGTAAATACGGAGAGAGAAAAAAGGAAAGGATGTACACATAATGTAATGGAAATATATTTATAATAAAACGATCATGCTTTTTTTCTGCGACAACGACCCGCATGAGGAAGCAGCAATAAAATAAGCAGAGAAGCATGCATACCTGCTTAAATAAGAAAAAACATTCTCGGCTCGGCATAGTTTGTGTATCCATTTAATGGCGGAGCCGGGGGTAACAGGGATGAAATGGCTTGTATTTTGTGCACGGCATTCGAGGATTTACTAGACATCATATCTTGAACGCACACTTAGTAGCACATTACAAAACATGCCAAAATAATATACTAAGTGGGTGTATGTATGTATATTTTTCAACCGCAACAACAGGAAAGAAAAAAAACCTTATGTAATGTTGTGATAAAGTGTTTACATTCATGCAGTCATCCTTTAAAAAGGCATCCTCTTTTTTCTGTATTTCTTGTAAGAGTCACATCATATTAGCATGTCACCTTTTTATCCCACCCGACCTGCTGGTTCTCGTCTCTTCTTCAAAAGCATATT
>JAITYZ010001289.1:0-11430 GCA_027744595.1 Paronellides praefectus | reverse complement strand
TTTCTTTGTATTTCAAAGTGGCTATTTGCCGACGTTTATTGGTGAAGGCAAAAAAAAGAATCCTTTCATGAACAACAGTCTATTTACTGTCAATAGCAAAGAAAACGGAAACACATTTAATGTAGATACATACTTGTATTTATAAAGCATATAATACGTATATATATGGTACATTATATATGCATTATATATTACATCTTTCCTTTTTTTTAGGAATTAAGCTGCGCGCTTTCGTATGTGTGCTGTGTAGTCTGGCAAGAGTGTTTGAAAATGAAAGGGTGATAAATTTTGTCCGTTTTCAAGGGAAAAAGCAGGCAGAGGGAATGCATTTCAAAGAGTTCAAGGTTGAAATGAGAATTTGGTAAGTTGTTTATATTTGAGTTTGATATTCACTGATTTTAGTTAGCGTGCTAGTGTTTTTTTGTTTGTTGTGTGTCTAGTATAATCTGCCATGATCATACCTATGTGATGTGCTGTGTGATAAGGATAACATTATATTATTAAAGCACACGGGTGTGTGTTGGTAAAAGTTGAGCTTACATTTCTACGAGAATAAAGATTGCTTTTATTCTGTTGACTGTGTGTGTAATTTGGTTTTACGTTTCATGAGATAAACTGATAGAAGCTCAGAGATAACATTGGCTTGGCTCAACGTATTATTATACAATGGTACACGTGCTTGTGTGTGGGGGGGAAAGGGGGAGATTTGTGTTTGTACTACACACTTTGTCACTTTTTGTTAGGAACTCTAGCATTCTTTTTTTTATTTGGAGAAATGCATAGTTTGAGTGTAAGTAACGGGGATATTTTTGTCGAAAATATCATGGGAATATCGGAAATAGATGGAAAGAAATCAAAATGTAATGAAAGTGCAATGAGACGAATGAGTATGTTTTGAAGAGAGACACACAAAAAAAAGATTGTGAAAGTAGCCACAAGGAAATGGTCGTGATGGTGATTATCATCGAAATGGAATCGAGTTATTTCACTGGAATGATGAAACGATGGGGAAGTAATAATAACGACACGGAAGTAGTAGTGGGGGTGGTGGTGACAGTGGTGATAATACAAATGATTTTATATAAAGTATATTCTGTAAAATAACATCTCGTACCAACTCCCCTCCACACGGTGGTGTGGTAGTATTGTGATGATTATTGCTGCGTGATGTTATTCTCGTCACTTTCAAGTATACATTATATCAAAGGACAAGTAGTGGAAAGTTGGAAAAGCCACAACAACAGCAAAAGAGAAAGAAGCATTTTAGTGTTTGAGGGTTAAACCATCTACCACATTGTATATCATTGCTGCTATAGTATTCCACACACAAACAAAACGATTGCGTTATTGCTGTCATAGTACAACACATAATACATTTAATATATAAACGTTACGAAAAATAGATTTCTGACGCAACCTAAAAGGTCTGGGATAAACTTATAAGCAGTGAATAGAGGTTTGCAACTGAAGAAAATAACAAATAAATAAATTCATAATAAATACACGTGCGCACACATGTAATTACCATATTTACCATTTAAACTGTAAATTCATAATTAGTTTCTCTAAATGTGTGTAGGTAGTTACGTAATATAGTTTATAATAATAGTACAAATCTGCACACATGTAATTACCATATTTACCATTTAAACTGTAAATTCATAATTAGTTTCTCTAAATGTGTGTAGGTAGTTACGTAATATAGTTTATAATAATAGCACAAATCCCAACAAGTTTTATTAATGCGACACTCATAAAGGGCATCATAAATTGAACGACATAGCTATTACAATACTCAATGCTCCATTGTTTTATCGGATTACCACCTGCAAGCTAGAGTAAGGCAGACAATTAAATTATACTTTTAAGACGTCGTTATTACTTGTCAATGTAACAAATTGACAATGATCTCAAAGTACAGACCCTAAACTCGCTTCATTCAGTTTTGCATCTTCAACAGTGTTGTTACGTAATAATGAGTATAACTATATCTCAAATTAAGTATTTACACAATGCATCCTAAAATATACGCTTCATATAATTTTTTGTTCGCCTTTACTTTCATCTTTTCCCAACACCCGACTTTATTAAAACCCACAAATAATGGGAGAAAGTAGAGCACATTGCCAAAGAGGAAAGCTTTTTCTGTCTTGTTGGCTATTATAGTTTTGTTGATGACGCAAGCCAAACATTATGAATTCCCAGAATTGCAAATAAACCCAACTTTTTATTTACTTTTTTTTGTAAATCTTCATTTTCAAAAGCGGGTCGGTCGACATATTGCAAAACAAGGAAGAAGAATAAAAAGCTGGATTCATTGTGGATATTGTTTCGTTTTAAAACTCTGCTCTGGAAGAAAAAACTGTCCACTGCCTTGATATTATTACACATCTGCCGCCCATTTTCTTCCACTTTGTAGACACAAAAGACAAGTGAAGCCCAGCCATATTCGAGTGAAAATAAGCACGTCACTCTGTTTTATTTGCATTTCTTTATAAAAAATAATGCGAATTTCAGGTTTTTACAACACTGCAAAAAAAGAAGAAGCGAATTTTGTTTTTTCTTAGGGATAGTCTTAAGATAGTGAGAAGAAGCCACGACTTTAGAAAGTAGTTTTTTTTATTCCAAAAAATTCTTCATCACCCGTTCCCTGTTACATTTATTTAATGATGATGATCATGACCATACTTCTCATGGAGGTCCTTTTGTTTTATTTTCCTGGGATGATATTCCATTTCATCTAACAACCAAATTCACTGTACATGAATGGCTAGAATGATCATGATCATCAGCAACAATATCAGAAAGAAAAAAGCACTCGTATCACATCATTTCATCTTGTGTGATTCCTGGCCTGCCTGGCTTTTTTTGAAAGTTTATTGCGTGTGATCTGTATTCACACTGTGTTGTGTACTCCTCCTCCATTTATACGAAATGAAGTTTTATATTTACTGGGTTGACTGTCGGTTTGTTATGCATGCCTCTGCTTGGTTTTATTTATGTAACTAGAAAAGTTTTAGAGAGAGAGAGAAAAACTTTTTTATATTTTGTTCATCTTTTTTTAGCGAAAGGGAAAACAAAAAAATAGGCACATTTTACTAAACAGAGGTTCACAATATTCTTCTAGGCACACTCGCATGGAAAAAGACTTGATATTACTATCAAAAAGCAAAAAAAAAATTGGGATGAGAAGGAGAGCCGAGGAGGAGCGGCAGAGGCGGCAGTTTTCTATCTGTATTTTTGGCAAAAGCGGCAAAAAAAATAAGCAACAAACAAACAAGCTATCCCACACACACACACCGCCACCACACATTCACATCACACATAAAACAGATGAATTATTGCTGTTTTCTTTTTTGGAAGTTTAAAAAGTTGAGTGTGTATACATTCATATACAAGCGCTTCCGTCTGACTCAACCAAAAATAGTAAACTCAACTGACTTGACTTTGCATTTTCCCTTTTATGCACCGCCATACAAAAAAAACCACATAACCAAACAAAATTTTCTCATTCTCTCTCTCCCTCTCTCTTTGACTACACATCACACAAACATTGCCTCATCTTTATACTATCACCATTTCTGCTTTCACCAAAATGAGGGGAAAGCATATGCCTTTGTTTTTCGTAGAGGTGGTAGCAAAGGCGGCTCTGTTATGTGGGGGAGGGAGAAAGTCAAGAGGAATAGAAACAGCAAATGTGTTGGTGTTTTATATTGGGAGTGTATAGATATGTGTTTTAAATTTATAAGAGGAAATGAAAGAGAATTTTGTGGTATTGTTATTCCAAGCTCGTCCAAATAATAATACGCTCATTCATTCACTCAAGCCAGTTCACAAAAATAATAATAATATTCTCATTTTCATGGTGCTGAATAATAATAAAGATGATAATGCACATAGCCACACACACCATATTATCTAACTTTGATTCAAACAATGCATACCTACCCGTTTTGAATGGGCTACCTACTGAAATAAAAAATGGTGCGTGTTGTCATTATTGTTAACAAACTACTACGGTTTATATATAAGTGTATAATATACATAGATATAACTTGATATTATAAATTCAAAACGAGCATCATACGCAGTACCCCATGTAGCGGTTAAAGTAACAAAAGGTTAGTTTATAAATAGAGAGTCAAGCAGTAGCACTACTGGTGAGAAGGAACAAAAGGGGATATTGCAAATTTCCGGTTTCTACCTTTTACCCTTCCATTTTATATTTTTCCTTCTCTTTGACACCCGGGAACAGAATCATTATCATACTATTGGTGGTAAAGGAAGTGTATATATTTATTTACATTCTCTATTTCATAATCAGTTTTTTTAACCCTTGCCTATATATTTTACTGCTCTCCTCTTTTGCATTTTTGTGTACAGGCATTTATGTTGGTTAAAAAGTTGAAAGTTGTCCGAGCGTTGTTTCCTCTCGATTTTTGATAGGCAATAAGTATAAGCAGTAGTCAGAGTCACAAGGCGAAAAGCTGCTTAGGGGCATAAAAAAGGGTATAGGCTTGAAAAAACAAAGTTACAAGACACAAAAGTAGACTTTCACTTTGTTGCTTCATACATGTAGGAATTATAGACTTATTACACCACCAATGTGAAAACTAGCTGCTTACGGGCATAAAAAAGGGTATAGGCTTGAAAAAACAAAGTTACAAGACACAAAAGTAGACTTTCACTTTGTTGCTTCATACATGTAGGAATTATAGACTTATTACACCACCAATGTGAAAACAGTACAACAACCTAAAAAAAGCCCATTTATATCAAAACACTCTTTTTTATTTGTATATTATTTCCCCTAACTTACCTGCTATGTATTGCTTCCCATGTGGGTGGTAACTTATGGCTTTGAATTGATATGAGAGAGAGAGAGAGAGAGGAAAGTGAAACAACAAGGGAAAATGGGAAAGAATTGCTGTAGTTTTTGTAGTACCCGGATTTTTTCACCGGGAAAGCTACTGCATCGACTACCTATTTACTTTTTTATGGGTGTTTTACTTGTTACCCAAAGTTTTTTTTTTACCTAAACGTTTTATTTATTTCCTTTGGGGGATTATTTGAAAACCAAAAAGGTGATATATAAAATGTGTAATAATACCTTATCATGGATGGGAGCACAAGCTTTGGAGAGAGAAAAAAAAACAAGTTAAAATAGTTAACATTGCTGCAAAGTTTTCAACGAAATTATATGCTGTACCTACTCGATTTGTGGAAGAAATTTTTAATGAACCATTTTTCTTCACCAACCAAAAGGCTTTTGGCAAAAGCATTGCATTAATGAATTGCATCAGGGCAAAGTGCAACTACCACCACCACCATCCAATATTTATCAATTTAAGATAAAGTAATGAAATAATAGCTTAGTCAAATATTAAATAGTTTGTTAAAGTTCCAGCCATCCTGCTAATTATAAACTAGTAGGTATTTAGCCTGGAGATATTATAGTAACTGAAAAAGGTTACGCCACAGCGCGGTTTTTGAAACCCGCTTATTATTATATTATTAGGTAGTTAAAGTTGTTATCTTGAGGAGCAAAATGTAACATCTTTGACAACATGCAATTAACCACTGTAAAATAGTAGCCTTGAGGCGAAAGAATGTATCCCCTTTCAGTAAAAACTTGGGTAAATATTATTACGACGTTTGTCCCCGGATACATCATTTACCTGGAAAAAAATAAATAATGTTCAAAGGATGTCATGTATACGTTTTCCCTTCTTGACAAATTAGTTTGAGACGATAAATGAATGAAGTATGGTTATTTTGTTGTTGAAATTTTAGAAGAAAAACAAAATAAATATTTAAAAGCAGAGAAAGTAGAGTTAAGTGAGCTGCTTAAAAAGACATCACCACCAGACCATCAACTTCATTATTATTTTTTTCCTTTAAAAGCAACTTTTCAAGTTTTTTCAAGCGAATACTTTTAAGATTCTAATTCAAAAACGCTGTTGCACGCTCACCACAACAAACCACACAACTTTCCAAACAAAATAATCCATTCCATCCACTTAGTTGAGCTGCTATGCTTCGCTGTTCAAAGTTGAGATGCGATACTTGGAAAAGCGAGCTTTTAGTTGTGCATATTATATGATTATAAGAACAATTTTCCCTTTTCCCTCCCATCTCCTCTTGTTAGTTGAGTCAGTATGCTTCCTGCACTGTTGAGAACTTGAGTGGGTGTGAAACAAGCATGCTAAGAAATTGGCAATTGGTGATTTGTCACCAGATGAATAAACGAATGCTTCGTCCGTGCCACTGCCACTCCACTTGTCAGAGGAAAGAAGAAGAAAAACAACTCACCAGAATTTCTATTTCCTCAACCATATCACTTTATTTTCTCCTTTGCTGCCTCTTCTGGTCCCCACGTTCATGTGCCACTTTTTCTTTTCTGTGCCTCATTTCATTTTTCTTTTTTTTTTATCGGATCAAGTCTATTTTTCTTGTTCATTTTTTTTCTTTCAGACCACCGGGAAAAGTATTAAAAAAACAACTCACCAGAATTTCTATTTCCTCAACCATATCACTTTATTTTCTCCTTTGCTGCCTCTCCTCTTCTAGTCCCCACGTTCATGTGCCACTTTTTCTTTTCTCTGTCTCATTTCATTTTTCTTTTTTTTATCGGATCAAGTCTATTTTTCTTGTTCATTTTTTTTTCTTTCAGACCACCGGGAAAAGACCAGGTTATGCACAGACAATACTAATATTGAAGCAGTAGATCAACACCAGCAACAGCAAAGACCGTGTCACTGTGACAGATAAAAGATATTATCAAACGGAAACTACAACACACAGTAACAACAGCAATAACAAACACCACCGAGAGAGGAAGCGGCGGAAGATGGAGATGGAACTACTAGTGTAGGACTTCTGTTGCAAGCAAAATAAAAAAAAGAATTACGCTAGCGAAAAAGCAGACGAGAAAAGACAATCGCAAGGAAGCAAGCAGGAAAAGGCGAGTTGGCAAAAATAAACATAATAAAAAAGAGGAAAAGAAGAAGATAATATACCTATACAACCACCATACCATCCTCTCAACTCAGTCACTTCAGCTGGACCTGGACTCTGCTCTGGTTCATTCAGTCTTCTTCCCTCTTGTTTTTGTTTTATAGTTTGTGTGCGGCGCGCTGTTGTGGAGTGAACAAAAAAAATATTGCACTTTTTCTCTATTTTTTTATTCTTCTTCAAATACTCCTGCTCTAAAAAAATACAGTAATAACGTCACATATATTACTCCTCTAAAAACAAATGCCAGAAGTGAAATAGTATAAAAAAAATTGTATAAAAACATTTTTATTATTATCACCCAGTGAGAAAAAAATGTAATACCTTTGTGAACTAAAGTAGAGCAAAAGGAAGAAGAAAAAAAGAAAGTACACATGGTATACATACACAGTTCTTTATTTCTATTCTGCAAAACAAAGTCTTCTTCGTCATTGTCAACGGACGTCCCCGTCGCGTGAGAGTATACATCAGCCGGATAGTCAGTCTGTCTGCCTTGCTATACATATTACCTATACTACAACAGCAGCTTTTCTGTGTGCTTTTGTCCTGCTGCCTCTTTTGTCGTTGAACGTACTTCGTCAGCATGCATGCATGTGAGAGAAGAAAAAAATATACAAGCAAAAGAAGGCAATAATAATCCCAAGTGTGAAGTGAAGGGTCCTTTTGAAAGGACACAGTTGAGAGAGAAGATAGACGAGAAGAAGAAAAGAGACTCATTCGACGGTGCTACTACTGCTGCTTCTGCTGCTGTGCAACTTCTTTCCTGACTGACTTGACTTGAATGAATGAACTTTCACATTTTTTTCTGTACAAATAAACGCTTAGAATAATATAGTAATAGTCTAATAGATAGTCAATGATTTCATCAAGACTGTCAAAGTTGAAGTGACACTCTTGTAAAGTTTTTTTTTCTTCTTTTTATATCGTCATCGTGTCATCCTTTTCACTTTTTGCCAATTCCCATTCTTCATTCTCTGAATAAAGAGGAGCAAAGGAGAGAATTGGTGGTGCTGCTGTTGAATTACATTTTTTTTGTGAAGAAAAGAACTTTTCTACTTGTCTTTGTTCGGAGGTGCGTGTAAAAACTAGACTATTTATTTTGACATGACTGGGTACTGGTGTAGTGTCTTTTTTTCTGGGCACAACGAAATAACTAATAATAATAATACTTTTAATTTGACAACAAAAACGACCTCTGGGGTGACGAGTCGATAGAGCTGCAGCAAGTCTGTCTTTTTCTTCGTTGTCATCCTCCTGTGCACTTCATCATCGTCTTCCATGCTTATAAGTCTGTACACATAACATATAATATGTACTTTCTTGTTATATTACCACTAGAGTGGGTCGTCTTCAAGTTATATCGGAACTCCGGCTGGGATGCGTTTAATAAAAATATATCCACGGAAAAACTCTGAAAATTTTGCAATTTCCTGTAAAAACTTTTCTATTTATTTGCAGTGAAAAAAGTTGTCTTTTGTGAGAAAAAAAGAATTTGACAGAATACATATTATATCCCATATCTGTGCTATGTACATACAATATACCAGTTAATCCGTTTCCACACTATTTTTTGCAAATATAAAATGATAAATATATGTTTGGGGAAGAAGAACATTTAGTTTATCTGAAAACGCCATTGTATGGAGAAATAACTCATTTTTTTAGCAAAAAAGAAGAAGAGATAAGCTCATCGACTTGGAGAAGAGTCTCTTGATCTTCTTCTTGTAGCATGTTACCTGCTGTGATGCCCTTCCTTAACCTTATATCACTTCCGGGGGCAAACTGAAACACTGAAAGAGGTTTCTGCCTGCCTGCCTATTGGAAATAAATGGTATGTTATGGTCCGCGCAATTAAAAAAAATCTTTTTTTTTGACATTTATATTTACGATCTTTCCGGGGCAAGCAAGCAAAAAAAAGCAGGTGAAGTGAAACATTTTTTTAACCTATTTGTTCTCTTTTTTTATTCTTTCCACAGGCCAGGCCATAAACTATCCATTGGTTTCCTACAACGTTATAGACTGGAGCTACTACTACTGCTACACATCATTCACCTTTTTTCTCTATATCTCCCCCTCCTTCTCAGTTTTCTTTCCTGTCGTGTCGTGTGGGAAAAATTGTGTAAAGTGTCGGTGTTGGGTGTGTATATGTGTGTGTATGCCTAATACCTGTGTGCATTTACTTTTTTTCATGGTGATTTTGTGATGGTGATCCTATAAGTGATACATGAATGGGTTTTAAGGTGAAAGATAATATGAAATATATGGGTAAGGTCGTTACTATGGCGAAAGGTGTGTGAATGAGGTGAGCAAAGGTGTAGGTGTGTGTCATATAAACATACCTACATAAATTCCCAGACACACACAAATCTTTTCATCCTTCTTCCTTTCTCCATTGTTATTCCAAGAAATAAAAATAATAATAGGATTTACTCCATAAAAGAGCGTCTCTCTGTTGTATAATAACATGTTACACATATAAAAGGTGTGTTGTATGCGTGTGTGTGTTTGAAAGACAAGTAACAATAAAAAAAATGTGTAAAAGAATAAAGAAAATGGAATAAGTGCAGCATTCAAGCTAACAGCTATATTATCCTATATACAAAGACCACACACAGAGGCACACAGTGAAAAAAAATTCTCAAGAGCAAAGTAAGAAGTAAAGAGATGAATACATAAAAAGAACACTTTTCGTCTCAACGCGTATTGTTCATGTTTCTTCCGCTACATTGGCTTTTCCCCCGGTAAAAGCGTGTGTGGGCAAGAGAAGCAAGCAGACATGCTTAAGTCGTCGGATGACGTGGTTTTCCTTCGTGGTGGCGGTGTTGCATTCCCACTGCCAGAAGAAGAACACAAGGAGAAGAGTACAACTTCCATATATTGTGTGTATGAAAAGAGATGTGTAGGTGTGTAAATGGATTTGAAACAAGTGTAGTAAAAAGCTTTTCCTTTCCTTCCAGCGGATCCGGCAACGTAAAACCATATCATCGTAATCATCATCATCAACATGAGTTTGTAATAGCACGTGATATTATTACACATGCTTGAAGAAAAAGTCTTGTTACTACAACTTCGTTTCTCTCTCTCTCTCTGTGTTATTTTATTATATGTAGCCCACAGGAAAAAGGAATACCGACACTACTTGTATAAATTCAAAAACTTATGTACATTTCTATTAGAATTAAACCACGTTTCCAGTTTTGCATTAACAAGACATTTTTTTCTTCTCTCTCGGTCTGTGGTAAGAGTTAAAGTAGGATACCAGCAGAGAGATTGCTCTTTTCCCTTTAATATCAAACAGTTTCGTAATAATAATAATAATAATAAGTGAACACAAAGTACTTGTAAAAACAGTGAGAGGGATTTCTCTGGAATTCATCTCATTTTCCAAAAAGCCACAAGGAACAAAACCAGGAAGGAGTACAGGAAAGAGAAACGGAGAGAGAGTAGTGCCTGCTTATTGCCAAGTCGGTAGAGAAATTTTCTTACCTTTGCCCCTTCTTCTTCGTCTTCCTTCAATTCTCTCATTTGGATTTTAAAAATAGAGATATAGACCATAATTTGTATAAAATCTAGAAATAGAACGGAAGAAAAAGGTGCTGCTGCAGTGAAGAAGAGGGACAAGGACCCTCCACTTGACTCAACTTGGTTTTTCGTTTCTGTTTCCTTTTGCAACCTTGTGGTATGTATGCATGTTCATTCTCATTTCTGATGTTCCCGTCGTAGTACTATTCTCCCTTTCCTCTGCTTCTTCTACTTCTTCGGCTTTGTGCAATGAATTTCTTACCACCACCCACTACCAAAACCATTAAGTGAACCTACCACCACTACTACTACACATGAGCTATGAGAGCAGCATAATGTGAGCCAATTCGAATATACTCTCCACCGCACACAACTCCAAAATAGACCCTAAGAATGACTTTACATTACTTTTGTTGAGAAAAGTAGGAAAGAAAAGCTCAAGCCACAAGACCATTCAGGATATAAAAAAAACTTTTTTGATGCTCGTGCACCTTGACTCTTACAACACAAAACATTCCAAAAAAAAACATGTAGATAACATTAGCTGTTGTACGTATATTTACTTCCGTATCTATATACTATAGAGATGCATATATTATTATTAAGAAAAACACGAAAAAACTAAAGTTGCATAATAGTTAGGTATACATAATAATATGAATGTTTGCTTGTAAAATTGCTAAAAAAAAGGATAACAAGATAGCTTGTAGATTATTACAAGAAAAGAAAGTAAATAATACCTATTTTATGCACATAATGCAATATTTTATGTGGTAATAATACATACAATATAACATGTTTTTGTTCTCCTTTTGTGGTAAACCAAGAAGAAAAAATATTATTATTGCTGTAGTAGTTGTAGTAGCGGTTGTAGTGAATTGGAATTTAAGTAGG